>CM031575.1:5168711-5206711 GCA_018467065.1 Ephestia elutella
CTTTTTCCACAACAATGGCTCAGTTTTATCATTAGAAAATGTTTCTATGAAATAATACAGATTTAGGCATGATAATACGTGTTTACAAACCAAGGACATTATACCTACTGCTCGGTCAAGTAAACTTTGTACCTCATATTATGTGTGTAACTCCATCTACCCCAGGCACACCCATGACACACACCCTGTATGTGAGTTTGAGGGCCGGTAACCATAGAGAAAAAGAAATACCCCTTGAGCCGGATTTTCAAAGCTAGGGTTGATGAGTAATAAACAATAGCTAAATTTTGGCTTAACTATAGTATTTGACAAAAGCGCTCACTTATCATGACATGAGTGATAGACCGCGTCATATCTAGCAGCCCTGAGGATAGTCATATTAATACAAACATCTGGTGGAGGTTGGTTCCCCGTCCCGTGTGCCTCTCAAAGACCCCTCGCACATCCAGTCACACATAACCTATTTTACAGTACACATGCTTAAGTGTCACTTCTTTTCGTATAGTGTATTTTTTCTTTGCCCCAGGTGCAAACTTTACTGGGTAGTATTTTTCTTTGCCCCAGGTGCAAACTTTACTGGGTAGTAACATCAATCAAATATTACACTTTGTATTGTATAGGTTTACTTTATTAAATTTCATTCAGGGTGATAAAATAAAGCACAAGGAACTTGGTGTAGCCGGCTAGCCTCTTGACTCAGATAAAAACAAATACGCTCTTGCCCTGCCAAAATATTGTATATAGGGTAGATGATAACGTATGTGTTGGATGGAATCTAACACTAGGGACATAGCAGGAACCTGGTGACCTGGTCTGGCCAATCTTGCGCCCAGAGTCTACACCCTGTGCCTGGGCACTGGTGGCACTGCCCTATTTACGGCACTGACAAAGACCACCCTCAAATTGTCATTTAATAGCAAAACAGTGTGGATACAACTAAAGAAATAAATGTTTCATATAACAATAATATTTAATTCCAGGTACTATTGAACCCTCTCTTCGTATATTGGCAATGAAGTACAACTGCGACAAAATGATCTGCCGCAAGTGTTATGCCCGCCTCCACCCCCGTGCTACCAACTGCCGCAAGACCAAGTGTGGACACACCAATAACCTCCGCCCCAAGAAGAAGCTGAAGGATTAGATATTATCATATTATCGAAAATTGGGAATACTTCATTCAAAATGTAACAAAGACCTTAAATTAATAAAGTAAAAAATTATTTCCAATTAATTGTTTTTACTGTTCTACATATATTTCTTATCGTCTAGTCCATGAGCACAGCCCCATATTTGTGGCTTAGCTGCATGCATGGCTAGATTTTTTTGGGTTCAGCCATCTAATGGAGTATGTACACAGGATGGGGACTCTTCCTTGGAGTCTCACCAACTATGACGTATCAATTCTATTGGTGCTATCCATGCAACAAATCTTACTTCCTACTAATATTATAAATGCGAAAGTTTAGATTTGAGTTTGTAATGATGTTGCAGCAATAGTGTTGACTATCGATAGGTAGTATTGTGATCTTGATAAATAGTACAATACGTGCCAATAGTATCGATAGCCAATAGTTTGCAATCTTATATTTTAAAAAAAAATTCTGTGTTTGCAATACTATTGATGATACCCAAAACGCATAGAGCAACACGGGCCGCGCGCGGAAGTCCTTGTTGCTCGAAGCCAAAACGTGTCAATACCACAGAAGTAAATTTTTTTTTAAATATAAGCAGAAGGAACACAAATTTCACACACACACTGATGATATTTGACAATATTTGCATCCTGTTCATGATAAGGACTGTCACATAACTCTGTCCCTTTTCTTCCTTAGCATTGCAATGTATTGCAACACGAACCACTACACTGAAAGATTTAAAATCCGAGCCGGTTTTTTCATGCGAAATGTTCTTAACTGTCATGTTTGTTGTGTTGTCATAGTTGTCATATACATTTAAAATAATTTTTTACTGTTTTGTGCTTTTAAACCCAATAGGAAATGATAAAATGCAAGCGTGCTTTACAATGTGTGGAAGTGTTTTTTATAAAAATATTCCTGGAATATCGTTCCATCGGTAAGCAACTCATGTTTTTTGACGTGCCCAATGATAATATACAATATCGTGTTATTTTTGAAACAATAACCATTATTAGACTTTTGAATGCTATTTATCACTAATATCATTATTTATTTTATAAAGTAGTGTATTAATTATAACCATT
This sequence comes from Ephestia elutella, assembly GCA_018467065.1. Taxonomy (NCBI): domain Eukaryota; kingdom Metazoa; phylum Arthropoda; class Insecta; order Lepidoptera; family Pyralidae; genus Ephestia; species Ephestia elutella. The sequence continues at coordinate 5,170,936 of CM031575.1, forward strand.
TCATAAGAAATACTACAAGTAATTTAATAATTTCGTAAATAGCATAGATCATTTGACAGATCCAGTTTTGTTTACTATGGCTGGGCCGAATCAAGGCAAATATACGAATTTAGTACCTAATTTCTATAAAAATCACGGGAATTCTTTTCTTGAAGATTAAATGCACATTTTATAAAAATACTGACAGTTAAAATTTTATTTCAGGACAAGGAAAAAATATGCCAGAAAAATAATACTTAAAGAAAGAGAACTGCTCTAGGGGAGTATGTCTCTTCCGTACTACGAAGTACCAGGACATTGAATGGACGCCAGCAACCATTCACATCATTGCAATGTTTCATTGCACGTGATTTTAAATAATTTAAAATAAATTTTATTAATGACTAGTATTTTTTCCCAAATTGTAAAAAGCTGATGCAGATCCGTCCGCATACCGCGCATGGCACAAGATTCAGCGTCTCAAAATTTTCTCAGATCCGACCCTGTATTTTGTCGTTGTGTGAATAATAATCTTAATGTGGGTTTTTGCCATGCAATTTCAAATGACATGTTCTGTCTGCTTACTATTATTATATGTCTGTGGTCAATACTATTGATCTATTTTTCAAGGTCAACTATCGATAGTCCTGCAACGCTAGTGTTGACTATCGATAGTATTGTGTCCTTGAAAAATAGTCATACTATCGATAGTATTGACACATGGCAATAGTAACGATGACGATAGCCAATAGTATCGATAGTTTTGGGTATCATCAATAGTATTGCAAACTATTGGCTATGGATAGTATTGTTGACAGTTGACACGCGTCAATACTATCTATTGTACTGTGCAGAACAACTACGCTCTGCTGCCAGAAAATGTGGCAGAGAGAATCCGGACAAACGAAGCGGCGGGAAGAATTCTGTACCGGAACTTCACCGGGAAAAACCCACCGGTAAAAATAAGTACCGGGAAAAAATCTCCACGCGGCACCACGTTTGCCCGACTAAAACCTAACTAACTTAACGCAGTCTGCTACCACCGTAGCTTATGAAGGGAGCTACAGGGCCCTATATAATAACCTAACCTCTAAATTAACTACAATTGAAAACCACTTACCAAACTAAATCTTCTTTCTCTTCGGATCCAAACTTGAGTGTCTTCGGGTAGGGGGAATTCCTAATCACCCTACCTAACCCATGAGATCTCAATTCCCCAGAACAAATAAATAGATTTGCTTCCCGAAGTTGGCTCGGCAACAGATAGATGAGCGAGCAGCGCACGCGTCACATCCCACAGGAGAAAGTCACCAATGACGGGTACACAAACACAAAGTTCAATAGTTATTTGCTAATGTAAAACAGGAAATTCACAAATACAACTCAAGCTAATTAGCAATCAAAGAACGCGGGACCTCTCGCGTATTAAAAATCAAACCGATATCGCATGGGACAATGGCGACCGTCCACGACCCATTTTACCGAGCAATGTGAGAACCCCAAAACGCCTGGCGGCGATAACAGGAAACGCCTGCGTTTAGTTTTACCCAATATATTACAAACATCCCCCCGTCCCGGTCTGAGAAGCAGACCGCTAGCTTACTCTACGGGAAGGCGGGCGAGAGAGGTCACACCTCTCCTTAAAATCGAACCGTCGACCAACACCTCAGCCACACGCGGAGTGCCATCCCCGCCAAGAATCAAACGTAATATGCGAGCTCGTCGCCAAAGCAATGAGGGCAAATTTGCCTCTTTTAACAATACTAAATCACCCTCCCTGGGAGGCTCAGTCCTGTCTGTCCACTTCACTCTTTGCTGCAGCAAATGCAAATATTCAAGCGACCAGCGACGCCAAAAGTCCTGGCTCATTTGCTGCAACATTTGACAACGCGACAACCGATATACGCGTTCATCCTTCCACGGGTATTCGGGCAGGGCATTCAACGGCCCTCCCACCAAAAAATGACCAGGGGTGAGAGCTTCCAAGTCATTTGGATCTGGAGATAGCGGACAGAGAGGACGAAGAGTTGGAGGACCGCCTCAACTTTACAAAACACTGTGGCCAGCTCTTTCAAAAGTTAGAGCCGTTTCTCCGATAATGCGGCGGAGGTGGGTCTTTTGCGGATTTCCTGGCAGCCACGCTTCAAAAATCCCTCCCCCAATGGGGGCAACGGCTTGGGGGACTAAACTTCCAGGTTATTGTCCCCTTTGGGCAGCAATTTGACTTAAACTGAGTACAATTTTTTATCAATAAACACAGAAACTATCCTTACAGATAATTTACAGTTCCTTTATAGTTTGTGCCATTGTCAGACCTAATAAGGGGAAGGTGAGATCTCGACTTTGAGCGAAACAAAGCGATCCAACGCGGCGACGAAGGCCTCCGTAGTCAGAGAGCCGATACCACCTCCAAATGGACAGCACTTGGTGGCCAAACAAACAAATACACACATAATAGCTCCTTCACAATACGGGCATTACGAAAGGGAGAAGCCTTGATCGAAAAGGGACCGGCAAAATCGGTTCCAACACGCCGTCAAAACGGTCTCGAAGGTCGGATTCGATCAGCGGGCAAATCACCCATCTGTGGTTGCATCGTGGATGCCTTCAACCTATAACATGCAATACATCGAAACAGAACGCTACGGATTGCTCTTCGGGCAGACAAAATCCAAAACTCGCGTTGCAAAATAGCCAACAAAGCATTGCACCCAGCATGGGCGTTACGAATGTGTCGATCAGACACCAAAAGCTGCACCAAGGGTCCGCCCTTGGGCAACAACAGAGGATGGCGAGTCTCATATGGAAGATCCGCCTTCCGGAGCCTGCCTCCAACCCGAAGAAGCCCATCCGAGTCGATGTACGGGTTCAAACGAGCGACCGCGCCCTTCAACTTAGCGCGTGCGTCGCGCAAGATACGAAGCTCTGACTCAAACCGTCCGGTCTGCACGACACGGACCCAATGCAACAATGCGCTCCGGCGCTCTTCTGCACCTGCAATCGGCTCCAACCGCTTTGCCTGTGGGTTTCTACAATTATGTATGAAACGCTTAATCCAACTGGTAACACCCAGAAGCTTATCCAAGCTGCTATACCGAGCAAGTAGCCAATCCGGCTCCGACGTCGTCTCAGCGACTACAGCATGTACACGGAGCCCAGTCAAACTCAAAGAAGTAACGTCTGTCTGACAGACAGGCCAAGAAGTTTCTGATCCCATCAGCCACTCTGGACCCCACCAGAGCGGGTGTGACACCAATTCTGGTGCCGTACAACCTCGGGAGGCACAGTCCGCTGGGTTAAGCTCTCCCGGCACATGTCTCCATGTTATATCAATTCCGATATTCTGGATTTGGGAAACCCGATTTCCCACAAAAACCTCCAAGGTATGTGGGGCCGCGCGCAACCATGCAAGCGCGACCTGGCTATCCGACCAGGCGAAGATGTCCCGTATTTCGACCGTGGCCGCCAGTTCACTGGCAACGTGATGCAACAATTTAGAGAGAAGGTGAGCTCCACTCAACTCAAGCTTGGGAATAGTCAGCCTAGTCCTGATGGGGGCGACCTTGCTCTTCCCTAACAAAAGCGAGACATTGACCCGGCCATCGGCGTCAACTGTCCGCAGATAGACTGACGCGGCGTAGCCGCGCTCCGACGCGTCACAAAAGCCATGCAGGCTGGCTCGATATTTCCCGGGGGCAATATTCGACGAGGCAAGGCAATCCGATTGACTTCCTTAATCGATGAAAACAACTCGAGCCAATCATCCAATGGAGAGCCAAACAGCGGCTCGTCCCACGAGACGCCCAAAGTCCAAAGTCTCTGAAGAAGACACTTCGCAGAGAATATCACTGGACTGATCCAACCGCTTGGATCAAACATACGAGCTATTACTGACAACACCGTTCTCTTAGTCCAGACCTTTGGTATTTCCAAGTCCACTTGGAATGTAAAAATATCGGTTAGCGGCTGGTACTGCATGCCCAGCACCGCTATCCTGTTGGGATCATCCACATCCTCAAACAGGTGAGGGTTCTGTTGGTGATCCTCCGGGATCCCTTCTAGAACTTTAGGCTCATTGGACAACCACTTACGTAGCTCGTAGCCACCTGTCTTCAATATTTCGATCAATTCATCCCGCAGTAGGAGGGCCTCCTCAATACTTTGGGCTCCGGTGCACACGTCATCAACATACAAGTCACGTGACAGCACGGAAGCCCCACGGGAAAGCGGATCCGTTCCCGCTCTGCCAATTCAAGCAATGATCTGATGGCGATATAGGGACTAGATTTCAAACCATACGTGTTTGTGTTGAGTTCATACACCGTCACAGGATCCTCAGGGCGCTCACGCCAGAGTATCAACTGGAATCGCCTGTCCTCAGGATGTATGACTGTCTGGCGGAACATCATCCGGATGTCCGCGCCAAAAACCACTTGATGTCTTCTAAAGTTCAAGATGATGTCAATTATGTCCCTATGCAATTTGGGGCCTGAATGCAAACATAGATTCAACGAAACTCCGTTCGAAGTGGGTGCGGACCCATCAAAGACAGTCCGCAACTTGCCCGTTGAGGCCTTCACCACCACGTGGTGGGGCAAAAAATAATGCTCAGTTGAGCTCCAATCAACTCGAGCCGGAGACATGTGACCCAAATCCTCGTACTCGCGCATAAATTCAATATATTTATCGCGAAGTACGTGGTCACGCTGCATACGTCGCTCCATGGACAGCAGTCGTTTCTCCGCAAGCGCCCTACTTTGCCCTAGGCTAGGACGAGAGGCAACAAAAGGTAACCTAGTTACAAACCGACCGGAGGGCAACCTCTCCGTGGTCGATCGAAAAAGGGCTTCGCACTCAGCGTGTTCCGGATCCATCCTGGAACTCATAGGTGGCTCCTCCACCTCCCAAAACCTTTGCATGGTCTTGGCCAAGGACGCAGATGCGACAACCGGTGGCTCCTCCGCGGTGCCATTATCAAACACAGGGCCCATCAGGGCAAAACCAAAAATCGTAGACACTGCCATCAGTGAAGACGAACCCAGAGCCTTCTGTGTACCCAACAAAATCCAACCCAATACGTCCGAGCCCAGGAGCAAGTCCACTGGGCCGGGATGAAAGACAAAGGGGTCGGCCAAATCCAGACCCGAAACCAAAGACAACACACCCGGCGGTATGTCTGTCGAGGGGTGCCAACCCGCAATGGTATCCATTACCATAGCCGAAGTCGTGATCCTCATTGTGGAGGACTTCAGCGAAGAAAAGGTGACAAGTGTCTGGCCCGTCAGACACTTCACTTGTATGCCACCAACTCCAAGAAGTGGCACAGGCGAGTCTTCCACGACTAAACCTAACTGGCGTGCCACTCGAGTGGTAACCAAACTGCTTTGAGCCCCTGAGTCCAACAGAGCTCTCAAATTAATGGCTTCCCCCACGACCCCATACGCGGACCACCGCGGTAGGGAGCAGAACCGTCCGCGGCTCTGTCCCAGCAAGGGAGCAAGCTAGTTACGGGCTCCCCACTCTCTCCAAACCAGGGGCGCGCCACTGACCCGGATAATATGGCGGGCGAGTGCACATCCCCATCTGAGGGGGGCATAACCCGCGGCCCGGCCATACATATGGTACGGCGGGTGGTACTCCAGCCGTGGGTACTCGTGCAGCGGCGGAGAAAACCGCTGCGGCTGCATGTGTTGGGCATTGGTAACCCGCGTGGAGGGGGTGTCCCCACTCTCACGTCCGATCTAGGGCCCCCGCCCATGGGGGCCCTATCCGGGGCCTGGCCAGTCACATACTGGCCACGACCTTGGGGCGCGTGGTCCCGGTCCGCCAAGACCCGCGCCGGTACGCGGGTGCGACGAGCGAAGCCGCGTCCTCCGTCCGAGGGTGGAGGGCTTCGCGCAGGAGCGCCCCCGCCCATAGGGGACCCCTGCCTCAAGAACCGGGGGCCATCCCCGTTCCGGTTCATGCAGAGCATCACGTGGTGCAGCCCACGGCATGCACTGCATGGTATGGCTCTGGGACAGTCACGTGCATAGTGACTGCCCAAACAGTAAAAGCAAAGTTCATGCCGCCTTGCCATGCGGCGCCGATCTTGTACTGGCAGTCTCTGCCAGTCCCTGCATTGCAGCAGGCTGTGGCCCATCCGGCCACATTGCAGGCAGTCCGCGTCCCCCGCGACTGCTGCCGTGTGTGCAACCCGCACACCAGCTCCACACGGTGGCGGTTGCCGTCCCTGTTGGGGCTTCCTCGCCATGAGGGTTCCAAGGGCCTACGTTCAGGCGCTCTGGATGGCGCTGAGTCCGTCATGGTATTCTCAGCAGCCCGTGCCTCAAACTCCAAAAACTTCACCAAGTCAGTGAATGTTGGTAGGGTGGTGCTATCCTGTTCCGCATTCTCGCGCTCAAATCGCGAGCGGATGTCATTGGGTAATTTGCCCAATACAATGTGCACCAGCAAAAAGGACCATTGGTCCACCGGCAGCCCCAGTGTGCGGAGCGCGTTACAGGCCACTGTAACGGGCGTGAGCAACTGCAGGCGCAACTGTGCCCTGTTGGCCACCTTGGGCAGGGCCATCAACTGTGCGGCGTGCGCATCCGCTAACAAACGTAAGTTTTGGTAGCGGGAGTTCAATAACTCCCAAGCCGTATCGTACTGGTCGTCCTCCACCCGGAGGTGCTGGATGAGCGACCGCGCTTCATCCTCAAGAGTGGAGAGGAGGTAGGCCATCTTCTGGGCCTTCGACAAATCCTGTCGTGCTACGACCAGGGACTCAAACATATTTTTATATGCTACCCACTCCTCCATCCTACCCCCAAAGTGGGACAGCTGAAGGGTGGGGAGCCGACCAGTAACCGCTGGTCCTTCCTGTCTAACAGGTGTGCGAGGGGCTGGTCCGCCAGCCTGTCTCGCCCTTATTGCGGTCACCGCCTCCGCGATATCATCGTGCAGACTCAGGATCTGGTCCATGTCCGCCATGTGACCTGCGTAGACCTCCGGGGTAAGATCGGCTTCGGTAAGCGCCGCCATGGCCGCTTCCGCGCTAATCAATCGTGAGTGGAGGTGATCCGCTCTTAGCAGTATGGCGCCCTCCCTGTCCTTCCGGGACAGGAGTCCTCCGGCCGTCACAAACCATCTCAATTCGTTGGCGAGTGTCGCCCTAGCATTGGAGGCCTTCGCCATCGCGTCAAGTCACAAACAAAAAATAACAAAAGGTAAATAAAAAACAACAAAATCAAGCAACTACACGAAGAACCGCGGTAGGTATGAGAATGGCACAAACCCGGAACGCACGGTACAAACCGCAAACAAATACAAAAAAGGTTACAAATATTCTTATACAAACAAACTAAGAAAAATCTAATAATTTTTACAAACAATTAATTATTTTTTACAAACGAACAAATAGAGGGTAGATAAACTACGCTCTGCTACCAGAAAATGTGCAGAGCAACTACGCTCTGCTGCCAGAAAATGTGCGCAGAGCGAATCCGGACAAACGAAGCGGCGGGAAGAATTCTGTACCGGAACTTCACCGGAAAAAAACCACCGGTAAAAATAAGTACCGGGACAAAATCTCCACGCGGCACCACGTTTGCCCGACTAAAACCTAACTAACTTAACGCAGTCTGCTACCACCGTAGCTTATGAAGGGAGCTACAGGGCCCTATATGATACCCTAACCTATAAATTAACTACAATTGAACACTTACCAAACTAAATCTTCTTTCTCTTCGGATCCAAACTTGAGTGTCTTCGGGAAGGGGGAATTCCTAATCACCCTACCTAACCCTTGAGATCTCAATTCCCCAGAGCAACTAAATAGATTTCTTCCCGTAGTTTCACTCGGGAACAGCCAGATGTGAACAGCCAGCCACGTTTCACCTCTCACAAGAAAAAGTCACGATAACAGAGTTTTTCACAAACACAAATTCAATAGTTATTTAACAAACAGGAAATTCACAATTATCACTCAAACTAAACAACAAGCAAAAGACGCGAGACCGCTCCGCGTATTAAAATCAAACCGATATCGCCCTGGACAATGCAATGGCGGAACACACGCGACGCCATCCACGCTAGCAGTGTGAGAACCCCAAAACGCCTGGCGGCGATAACAGGAAACGCCTGCGTTTAGTTTTACCCAATATATTACAAACAGGTGGTGCTGTCCCGTTCCGCATTCTCGCGCTCAAATCGCGAGCGGATGTCATTGGGTAATTTGCCCAATACAATGTGCACCAGCAAAAAGGACCATTGGTCCACCGGCAGCCCCAGTGTGCGGAGCGCGCGTTACAGGCCACTGTAACGGGCGTGAGCAACTGCAGGCGCAACTGTGCCCTGTTGGCCACCTTGGGCAGGGCCATCAACTGTGCGGCGTGCGCATCCGCTAACAAACGTAAATTTTGGTAGCGGGAGTTCAATAACTCCCAAGCCGTATCGTACTGGTCGTCCTCCACCCGGAGGTGCTGGATGAGCGACCGCGCTTCATCCTCCAGAGTGGAGAGGAGGTAGGCCATCTTCTGGGCCTTCGACAAATCCCGTCGTGCTACGACCAGGGACTCAAACATATTTTTATATGCCACCCACTCCTCCATCCTACCCCCAAAGTGGGACAGCTGAAGGGTGGGGAGCCGACCAGTAACCGCTGGTCCTTCCTGTCTAACAGGTGTGCGAGGGGCTGGTCCGCCAGCCTGTCTCGCCCTTATTGCGGCCGCCGCCTCCACGATGTCATCGTGCAGACTCAGGATCTGGTCCAGGTCCGCCACGTGACCTGCGTAGACCTCCGGGGTAAGGTCGGCTTCGGTAAGCGCCGCCATGGCCGCTTCCGCGTTGTTCAATCGTGAGCGGAGCTGATCCGCTCTTTCCAGTATAGCGGCCTCCCTGTCCTTCCGGGACAGGAGTCCACCGGCCGTCACAAACCATCTCAATTCGTTGGCGAGTGTCGCCTTAGCATTGGGGACCTTCGCCATCGCGTCAAGTCACAAAAACAAAAATAACAAAAAGGTAAATAAAAAACAACAAAATCAAGCAACTACACGAAGAACCGCGGTAGGTATGAGAATGGCACAAACCCGGAACGCACGGTACAAACCGCAAACAAATACAAAAAAGGTTACAAATATTCTTATACAAACAAACTAAGAAAAATCTAATAATTTTTACAAACAAACAAATAGAGGGTAGATAAACTACGCTCTGCTACCAGAAAATGTGCAGAACAACTACGCTCTGCTGCCAGAAAATGTGGCAGAGAGAATCCGGACAAACGAAGCGGCGGGAAGAATTCTGTACCGGAACTTCACCGGGAAAAACCCACCGGTAAAAATAAGTACCGGGAAAAAATCTCCACGCGGCACCACGTTTGCCCGACTAAAACCTAACTAACTTAACGCAGTCTGCTACCACCGTAGCTTATGAAGGGAGCTCCAGGGCCCTATATAATAACCTAACCTATAAATTAACTACAATTGAAAACCACTTACCAAACTAAATCTTCTTTCTCTTCGGATCCAAACTTGAGTGTCTTCGGGAAGGGGGAATTCCTAATCACCCTACCTAACCCATGAGATCTCAATTCCCCAGAACAAATAAATAGATTTCTTCCCGAAGTTGGCTCGGCAACAGATAGATGTGAGCGAGCAGCCACGCGTCACATCCCACAGGAGAAAGTCACAATGACGGGTACACAAACACAAAGTTCAATAGTTATTTAACAAACAGGAAATTCACAAATACAACTCAAGCTAATTAGCAATCAAAGAACGCGGGACCTCTCGCGTATTAAAAATCAAACCGATATCGCATAGGACAATGGCGGCCGTCCGCGACCCATTTTACACGCGAGCAATGTGAGAACCCCAAAACGCCTGGCGGCGATAACAGGAAACGCCTGCGTTTAGTTTTACCCAATATATTACAAACAAGTACTATAGTATGACTATTTTTAAGGTCAACTATCGATAGTCCTGCAACGCTAGTGTAAAAGTACACATCGATCGATAGTATTGTGATTGTGAAGCTTATGGTTTCGATACCTATTGAATTTTTTCAATAGGTACATCTTTGTACAAATACAAGTTTCGATCATAGACTTAGTAAAAAAGAATAGACCCGGCCATCGGCATCACAATCTATATACAAACAGTGGTTATGCGGCCGGTCGGTATGCACGATTTTTGTAGGTATGTCATGTCTACTCTTTTTTTCCTACGTCTGGTAGCCTTTATGCAATACTATCGATACCTAGTATTACGTTTCGATACTATTGATAGTCAAATTATTGTAGAAACTAGAACAAGAGCATAAAGTAGGTTCTTTACAAGAAGTTGAACGCATGGAAGTAATAAGTACTTAGAAGGTTGAGGGCTACAGGGGAGAGGGAGACCAAAGAAGAGATGGTTGGACTGTGTGAGGGACGATATGAAGGGGTTGGGAGTGGAAGTTGGTATGACGGGAAACAGAGACGTGTGAAAGGATAAGACATATTGCGCCGACCCCAGATGATGGAATAAGGTGAGGAATATGATGATGAAGTACTAAGGATGCCCCAATTCATGAAATCAGCAAGTCCAAAAAGTCACTTTGAGTTTTGGCTGTTTTAATGTTTTGAATCAATGCTGAAATAACATCTGTTGAGTGAAAAATTCGAAAAAAATACACGCAATAGTAACAATCGAAATAGCTTCATTTGCCAAAAGAAACAAAACTCAAAAGAATAGAAACATTCAAAGAAACAAAAACATAAACATTTTGGACTTATTACAAATCGAAGGACTTTTTTCAATCAAAAACGATGGACTAAGGGTTATTTTTAATGGATGTAGTACATCCATCCATTGAATTAAGAGTGTCACTCGATCTCGTCTGCAGAATCCAATTCTTCACGTACTAGATTAGTACTAATTAGATCCTTATAAAAATACCTTTAAATTTCGGGTATATATTCTAGTAACCGCCTTATATATTTTATTTTAGCGGCCTTCAAAGTCAAAGGAGCTTCTCGTAATAATAATCTGGTTCTTGTTTGATTAATCGGCTTTATATAAAGCCCACTTTATATAACACGAACTGCTTGTAGTCTTGGCCATTCATAGACATTGCGAACCCTGGTTTACCCAGTTTTTTGAAAATCACTCTTAATCTTGATTTAATACGTTCATAATGATTTTGATACGGATACTCACGCGTCTTGTTAGCCGGATTTGCCGACTAGTTTAATACTTCATACGGTGTCTTAAGTTAAACATTTTCAAGGCGAGTAAAGACCGTTTTTCCGACGTGACGGCGCATATAGTACTGATGCAAGGTACGTGTTTTTATTTTGACTGCAGCTCGCAGTAAAGGTCTAACTGCTTTTGAATCGCTCAGCTGCATCTTCGACTCTCTTTGATGCCGTAGGTGTCGTCGCCATGTCACTATCATCACAGGGGGCGGGTGAAAGCGCCCAAGAGTGAAACGAACTCAGTGTGTCTACACCCACTTCCAAGGAAGTAATAACTTCGTTGGGTCCTTTATGTGCGAAATTTTCCGTGAAAAAGAATTTTTTTTCAAACTGAAAAGTTTCGGTGTTGCCACTAGACATAAAGGAAAAGTCGAAGGACTTATTTCTTGGACTTAGTGATTTCTTGGACTTAATGTTTTTATGAACTGAAATACAATATTTTTTATATTTTTAATATCACAATAACTACACTTAGAGAGACCCTAGAATAAAATCAATTAGACCAATCGAAAGAGAATTAAAAACTGAACAAGGCAGTGTTGCTAACTCAAAATCATTAAAAGTGTACTTAGTGATTTCATGAATTGGGGCATCCTATTACTTCTATGGTTGAACGCTACCAAAAACGATCATGTTGCTGTCATCATGTTATGTCATGCCGAATGTCAAACAAGGCAAGATGTCAACCATCGAGATGTCAACCAACCAACCAATACAACCAACCAAATTAGCTAAAAAAATCGTTTTTGCTTCGACTCTCCGACGTTTATTTTGATTTTCGATGCAATTCGTGATTATCTTTCATTTATTTAGTTTTCTCATTTTACATTGTGAATATCATATTGTAGAAATATAATTCATCAGGTTAATTTGCCGCGTCCAAATAAAAAAAAGTCGTAATTTCTGTGAGGCATTATTTTTGTATACAATAGTTCTTACTTAATCAGCAAAAATGGATCAGATGCTTCCAAGTCCGTACAATATACCGGGTATTGGAACCCCGCTCCATCAACCCGAAGAAGATCAGCAGATATTGCCAAATGCTTTGCAACAGCAGCAGCAGCATCAACAACAGTCTTTGGCGGCCATGGGATCCTCGCCCCTTGTTGGTTTCGGATCATCTTTAATGGGTACACCTCAACGGCTACATACCTACGCACCCACATTCTCCACTCCACAACAAATGATGCAGCCACAAACTCCAGTAAGTATAAAAATAATTTTTGTCAACATAGAATTTGTGATAGCAAAAATTGACTATTAATTCGAATTCGATTACGATAAAGTGTTTTATGGGGTATTTTATATATGTATTTTATAGTAAAATTTTTATTTAAAGTTTTTCGAGTGTAAAATTTGGGTCTCCTGATAAATAATACCATAAAATTATAAATCAATATACTTTATTTCGGACAAAATACATCATGGGTTGGTAAAAAGAACTTACTTAACATCCCTAAGCAACCGACTCTGTAAATAATTTGTAAAAAAATACTTCATTCTAAAGCTAAACTTGACATAAACTTTATGGTGTTTTAGAAACATATTGGCATTGTCATTCTTAGCAAAATTGTCTCTTCTTTCTCTTCTTTAATAAAGCCATATATTTGGTAAAGTATTTTAATTAATTTCATTTCATAAACCGTTTTTAATTATAATATCAATTTGTCTTGATGAATATATAAAATACCAACTATTTTGAATTTTCAGCAAAATTTAATGTCGCCAATGATAGCCGGTGGTAGCTTGGCTGGTCAGCCTCTTCTCAGCCAAGCTAGTCCTGCTCCGATGACTCCCATGACACCACACTCTGCAGATCCTGGGATTTTACCACAGTTACAGTAAGTAGCAACATTTGTATACAATATGCTGCAGAAGCAGCCAAGTCCTCAGGACCAATTTGATATTTATTTCTTTATTTCCCATCATCAATAATTTTCTTACATATTTACTTTGCTAAGCACTGCTAAACTGCTTTGCTAAACTGCCAAGCAGTTTGTCGGCAAAAGCAGCCAAGCAGTTTGTCATTTGTACAATCACCACTATTACAATGGATTCTCATTTTCTTTTCCTCATCCAATTTCATCATGTTGAATGATGCATCTTCCTTTTGAATTACATTGTCATTTTGTATATGCAGTTGCATAGAAATTTCTTCTGTAGTTTTTATGTCAATCCCACGAAGACAGTTCTCTGACAATGGCTGATCTGATGATTTTATCTTTGGCAAATAAAAAATTTGTTTACCTTTAATTTGTGATACAGTTGATGAATTGATTTTTCAGGAACATAGTATCTACTGTCAATTTAAATTGCAAATTGGATTTGAAGAAAATTGCACTGCATGCTCGTAATGCAGAATATAATCCCAAACGTTTTGCTGCTGTCATTATGAGAATAAGAGAACCAAGGACTACTGCACTTATTTTCTCGTCTGGTAAAATGGTGTGCACAGGTGCCAAAAGTGAGGAGGACTCAAGATTAGCGGCCCGCAAGTATGCCAGGATTATTCAAAAACTTGGTTTTACCGTAAGTGTTGTAGTTTTATTTTGCCAACAATTTGGTGTTTTTTTTTGACACAAGAAATTGAGACATTTTGCCATAACATTTACTAACTACCTAGGAGGCACACATTTTAATGTGTTCATGTTGTTTATTCATTATGCAGATTAAGTTCCTATAACATGACATATTATACAGACTATGTGAAATTAGATGGTAATTTTTGTTTATCACAATTTTTTTTTATGTTTCAGGCAAAATTCTTGGATTTCAAAATTCAGAATATGGTGGGAAGTTGTGATGTGAAATTCCCTATTCGATTAGAAGGTTTAGTTCTTACCCATGGCCAATTCAGTTCCTATGAACCAGAGCTGTTTCCTGGACTCATTTACAGAATGGTAAAACCTAGGATAGTGTTGTTGATATTTGTGTCTGGAAAAGTTGTATTGACTGGTGCCAAAGTGAGGCAAGAAATATATGAAGCCTTTGACAATATTTACCCGATTCTAAAAAGTTTCAAAAAACAGTGAATATAAAAAGTGGTTTTGTTGTGTATTCAATATTTTTTCTAGTAGGTAGGTACTAAGTTATTATCGTAAGGATTAAAATATAAGCATTCCATCTGTTGGTTTTATTTTATTATTCCCTGTTTGTAACCTTGGGCGAAAACTTATTTTATCTGTTTTCATGAAAAGCGATGCACATCCACCACTACAAATAAACAATATTGCTAATAAACTAAAGGCTAAAGAATTTGTATACCGGTTCGATTTGAAATGTGTGATAGCCATGTTCATGAGAATGCTATTTGGGATTCCGAAATTCTCACATGTGCGAAGTCGGGTCGCATGCCTAGTTAACAAAGACCGAAAGGAAAACACTTTTAGACACATCGAGATTATTATGTAGACACAGTTAAAAATAGTTACAGATACAGTATCACGTTTTACGGGGTAGACAAAGCCATGAGTGAGACTCGAAGGCTACGCACTTAGCTGGATAGTAGGATTACATGGGGATTACTTATTAATGGAATGTAGTGGAAATCCCGTTGTCCGTATAATAGCATCATTTTACGTGAGTACTTCCATTGCTTTCATGGTCTAGCATAGCAAGCCTCGTATGTTATAAAGTACCTACCTATATGATTTGTCAGCTACACTCAGAGATGGGTAACCACCCGAGTTAAAACCCGAGCCTGGGTTATAACCCAGTTACGACCAATTTCAATCCACCCAAACCACCCATTGACCAGGTGAAAACTAAATATTGTAAAAAAATATTTTTTTGTGTATTATTACAAGCGATTGTTACGTAGGTACCCACCTAGAATGAAACATCTAAATATTCAATGGGAAATACCTATAAATAGTACCACATTTTACCTATTTTGTGTTACTGTGTAATATGAATATGAACATCATATTTATCTCCTATTATTTTAATAACAAGCCACATGAAATTTTGTACAAAGGTCCCTCATGTGACGTAAGTGAGCACTAAGAGAGGAATTTTGGAAAATCTACGCCTAAGGGGGTAAAAAGGGGTTGAAAGTTTGTATGAAACTTCGTCATTTTTGAAGTTATGTTCATGAAATTATAGATTTACGCTCTTATGTAATAAAAAATAATAACATCATAATTGAATTTTAAATTTGTACCCCTAAGGGTAAATAATAGGAGTTGAAATGATGTATGAAACTTCACCTTTTTTGATCCAATCTTCCTGTCGCATACTTCTTCTGGTCCAGTACGCTCTTGACAGAGCGGTTGTATTGATAAGGGCAGCTGTAATGCGCTTAACGACGTTTCGCCACCGTTGTCTGTTGGAGGTCATCCTGCTGCACTCGTTAACTGACCCTCCAATGGCAGACTTGATCAGGTCAGTCCAACGGGTGGGTGACCTTCCGCCCGGTATAGTGCCTTCTGCCTTTCCTTGGACGACAAGGCGTTCTATGGACTGATTGTCACGCCGGAAAACATGACCGAAAAATGTGAGGATGCAAGATTATACTATCGAAAACAGACGTTGCTTGATACCGAGTTCTTGAAGTATCGAGACATTTGTGCGAAACTCGGTACATGAAACCCCAAACATTCTTCTCCAGCACCACATCTCCAGAGCATCTATTTTCTGTCTTTCCACAGAAATATGGGAAATATAAGCGTCCTCACGAGCATGATCTTCTTGGCTATGGTTATGTTTCTATTGCTCTTTAGTGAACGGCGACCGCCGCGATGGTTAAAGTTGCCACTGGGAGCGGGAGCGATGAATGATGCTCGACCGCCCCGAAGGGAAGATCTTCCCGCCAGGCTAGGTATTAGGCCTGGGGACCCGAGGCTTCGACGATGTTGCGTTGCAGTTCATATATATAGCGAGTTGCCTTGGAAATTCTGATAGCGCGATTTAGGATTTTTCCGTTTTTGTTGATGAGATTTAGGGTTGTAGTATGGAGATTGAGTGGAGTCTGATCTGTAGTCTATTTGCGATGCTGTGAAGTTATTATTGGTTGGAGAATATTCGTACAATCTTTGTTATTCGCAATTATTTGTCGATATGTAAGTGTAGTGAAGACTGTGACGCCATCTTGTGTTTACCTTGCGAAGTAGTATTGCTTGCCGCCGAGATTTTGTAGAGCCGTCGTTTGTCGAGTTGCTGCATTCACTCGGTAGATGGTGGATGCCACAGTATTCCCCCCAAGACCAAAGGTCTGATGTGATGAATCTGCTGTGCAGTCTGTGCTTCGTAGCTTGCAAGGGCCAGTCTTGTGTCCCAGAGAATCGGGAAGTGCTTGTAATCCAGTTGAGACTGTCGGTAGACTGTGTGCGCCGGTCCCTGCAGAGCCACTACCCTGGTGAGTGAGAGTGCGCCGCCGTCGAAGTCATTCAGGCGTGGGCTGCAGAGTGCGTCTGTGCGGAAGTCGTCGTTGTTGTCGTTGTGGGTGCAGGACTAGGGAAGCTCAGGACCTGATGATACCCGTCGTCATACCAACAATCATTACCATGGTCTTGCGATTAATTCCAAGTCCAAACACATGGCTCACTCGTTCTATCTTTGACAGTAGCTCTTCCAAGTGTTGCGAACAGGTTGCAAATAAGGTGGTGTCATCCGCGTAACGCAAGTTTGCAATCCTTTATCCACCAATTGTTACACCATCCGTCCAGTCTTCTAAAGTGATACGAATTATAAGCTCTGTGCACACATTGAATAAAAGTTTTAACATAATGCAACCCTGGCCTCCTCCGGCACTAGTATGGAAATCACTTGACAGAACATCATCCATGCGAACTGAGGCTGTGTCATCTTCATATAGACGGCTCAAAAGGTGTACGAGATGTTTTGGTGTGCCCATGTCTAGCAAGGTCTTCCACTATACGGGCCATTTCACCGAGTCAAAAAGCTCTGGAGAAATCAACAAAGCAAATAAATACGGGCTTATTTAATTCTTTAGATTTCTTGATAATCTGGCGTACGATAAGAATTTGTTCCCGAGTGCCCTTTCTCTTTACAAAACCTGCTTGTCGCATACACATAGTTAGAAGTAGCCGAAGCCGCGGGCAAAAGCTAGTAACGTATTAATGTAATTTTCGTTACCAATATATGATTCGGTATTCATTCGAAAAAAAATTGTCTCTTCTCAGATTAGGTACAAGATGTCATCCTCACTAACAGTATAAATGCGGAAATGACATTGTTTATTACCTCTTCACGCTTTATCTACTGGACCAAACTTCAAAAAATTTCACATAAACATAGTTAGGAGTACTGAGAAGAACATGGTATACTTATTATTCTATAATAATAATTAGTTTTATTATAAACTGTTTTCACCCATCAAATTGGGTGATAATGGGTTATAACCCAAACCACCCATTATAACCCGGGTGGATTGAAATGGGTTATAACCCATTACCCATCTCTGGCTACACTAACCACTACTACTACGATTTCAGCGCCACCTAGTATGCGCTGACGTCAACGCTTGCCCCACTCGGCGGTGACAGAGGGGCTGCGAGGCGTGGCGGAACTGGTGGATGAAAAGACACAGAGGAGACAGCACTTTGTTACGAGCAGCGGAACACGACGACATGTGCAGCCCCAGATATTTTTGTGGTTTCTAATATCAAATTAATTGGGTAATTGAATTCAGATAAACAGGTATTTAAATAATAATATAATTTATTTATTTCACCTGTAGCTTACAGATTCAATATTAAATATTGAAAAGTCTGAATCTGAAAAGGATGAAAGATAATTTACAAAAAACTATTTAATTAGGAAAAGTGCATTTTGATGTGTCCTGTCCTGTCATATCATTTGTCAATGTCATGTTAGATCCCTTTGCCTTTCCTCAAGTTTCCTCGAGATGGGCATTTACCCGATAAATTTCCGAGACTCGGAAATTTATCCATTTATACCCATTTTTCCCAGGAATTTTTAATTTACACCGGGTAAAAATTTATAATATATCGTTAAGATTTATTAAGAAATAAAGTGTTTAAGGTACTATTCAGTTTTTAAATTAAGTACCTACTGCGTAAAAATACTTATAAAGTGTACAATTTACGTTTTGGTTACAAAAAGACCTAACAAGATATATCTTAATTCTGACTCATTCGCAGCCAACTGGTTTTAGGCAATGAATGTTATGCCGGGGCGACGAACGAGTTTGCCAAAAGCCGGAATTCTATTGAATGGCTAGGCGATCATCGAATCGTATGGCCCGCCGTACTTGTAATATCAGTAATAATGAAAAACTGAATTTGAAATTAAAATGCAGCAAACTTAATGACTAAACTCTCTCAAAAACACGATTGCATAAAATTTTCTCGATACAAAAATATTGCGAAGTTCAACTTAACTTAACTAATATTATAAATGCGAAAGTGAGTTTGTTTGTTACGTTTTATCTACTCAGCCAATCTTCCTGTTTCACATAAACATAGTTGGAAGTACTGAGAAGGACATGGGATACTTTTCATCCCGGAAAAAGCACTGTTCCCGTGGGAAATTCACGCGGGCGAACCCGCGGGCAAATGTTAGTCTACTTTTTTGTTAATTCTACTTGAAACATCCATATTCTGAATATGCAACATTATTTTCAAAATATTATTTGAAAACATATGATTTTAAATCTGTTGTTTTCGTTTTTTTAATATTTGAACCGAAAAAAACTAGTTATTTATCTTCCTTATAATCAAAACATACCTAATATTTATATTTTAATTATTATTTTAACAGTTTAAAGTAAATAAGGATAATTTGCTTTCATTATAATTTCTACCCGGTATAAATAAAAAATATCGGGTATAAATGGGTATAAATTAATTTTTACCCATTCTACCCATTCTTTCCCATTTTTACCTTCCGGAAATTTATCCAAGCGCCTCACGGATACAGAAACCAAAAAAAAATGTCAATGTCATGAATATCATGACATGACTGACATTTTGTGAAAGAAAGCCACGACGCTGTCTGTCTGTCTGTTGCTTTTGCGACAATTTCACGATTTCAAGAAATAAATATATTTTTTTTCAACAATAAAAGTAAAATAATTTACGTGTTACAATGGCTGAAACTATGAAACAAACTGTCGCTACAATATTAAAAAGCATAGAAAGGTATTGACTTCTATTTACAATATTATTACAAAGGAGTTCACTTATAACCTAATTTTTGTTACAGATATAATCCGGCAAATCTTCAAACTCTTGAGAGATATGTAGAGACTCAGTCGCGTGAGAATACTTACGATCTGGAAGCTAATTTGGCGGTGTTAAAACTATATCAATTCAATCCCGAGAAATTCAATGCAGATATCACTTGCCAAATACTACTGAAAGCTCTCACCAATTTCCCCCACACTGATTTTACATTGTGTAAATGTTTATTATTAGAATCTGTGGTGAGTAAAGTGTTTTTTAAAATATTTATTAGGTAGTGTTTAATTCTACTAATATTATAAAAGCAAAGTTTGGTTGTGTATGAGTATGTTTGTTGCTCAATTACGCTAATTCTAGTAAACAGATATTGATGAAATTTGGTACACGGGTAGACAAACACATGGGAGGATATAAAGTTTTAAACTTTTTTATTTTTTATCATCATAACATATTGTTATATGCAATTTTAATTTTTATTGCCTTCCAAAATGTGTCATCTGCAAAATTCATTTCCCTTCACAAGCTACACACTAACAAACAAAATATTTTTAAATTTCAGACTGAAAATGAAACAATTTCACAAATCAAATATTTGGCAGACATTCTGGAGCAGTGTGATTTTGCCCAGTTTTGGAACCGAGTGCATCAGATGCCAGAACTGTGCAACCGCATTGTTGGCTTCCATGACTCCATCCGCAAGTTTGTGTGTCACGTGGTGGGGATTACCTTCCAAACCATTGATAAGAACAACCTTGCCAATTTATTGGGAGGGATTGATGGTGAGAATATGATTTTAATTTATCAGAGACACATTTTGAACTGCTCTCTAGGTCAGAGAGAATTACTCTAATTTTCTTTGATTCTGGAGTCATTTTTCTTTAAATAATATTGGCTATTTAGTCCCATTGCTGGGTGAAAATAGAATAGAAGATTTAATTAAGTTGAATCTTATTTCAGATGTTACCTTAAAACACTGGGTCAAGAAATATGGCTGGAGAGATGAAGGAAACCTAATCTTCATTGCCAACCAGGATGAAAACATTAAAACTAAGAATATTACTGAAAAAATTGAGTTTGAACATCTGGCCCCACTGATGGCACTCTTGTAATCTGCTTGAGTTCAATTTATTAAAGGTATTATGTAAATCATTTTGTTTTAATTTATAGTGTGTAGAATTGTAGATGAAGAGTATATAGAAGTAGGGTATAGTTGCCGTCACGTAAAAATCCGCTGGCGGTTAAGCTGCGCAGTAGGCGATATATCGGTCTATGCAGTGAGCGGGGGTCGGGCGGGTCTCATCCTGCGCGCGTGATTGGTTCGTCAATCGTACCCATGCGCAAGTTCCACCCCCTCCTCACCCTATCAGCCTTTTCACGTGATGGGAAGTTATGTTAATCTAATGCCAGGTGTACAGTAGATACTAAAAGGCAGCAATAATGTAATTACCTGAAATAGGATAGTTTTTTCTGTCTAAAAAAAGTTTCTAATATTGTTTTAAAATAAATAATAATATGGAGTTCTGTATATGTTGTCAGATTAAATTGGTACAGACATTATTTACAGTTTTGTCAATACAAAATTGTGTTGTTTTGACCACAAATAAAAATGCCAAAAGAAAAACAGTTGTATGAATGGCGCTTTAATATAAAAATATAATTAAATAAAATCAACAACTTGCCATTAACTTATCTAATTATCAGTTAAATAAGGACTTACGACAAATCTTAATAACAATGACTCGTGTCAGACAAACATAATAACCAATCAACAAGAATGATAACAAATAAGGTTGGACTGTATTATGTCTATTCTTTTTTGTGGTGGCTGTACCCGTGCTCCTTGCCGCCGGCGTGGCCGCCCTTTTTGCCGTGTTCTTCGTGATGGGCGTGGTGTTCCTCGTGCCCGTGATGACCCTTGTGACCTTTATGGTCTTCGTCATAGTGCCCTTTATCGTGGTGTCCTTTCTTGCCGTGATGCTTCTCATGGTGGCCCTTCTCGTGGTGTCCGCCCTTTTTGTGATGCCCGCCCTTTTTGTCATGATGCCCGTGGAAGTCGCCGTGTTTGTGGTGATGTCCTCCCTTGTGGAAGTCGTCGTAGAACTTGTGTTCTTTGTGGTACTCGTCTTTGTGCGATTTGTGGTGGAAGCCGGTGGTCTTTGAGCCTTTTTTGTGTCCCTTTTTGTGGCCGAATTTGCCTCCTTTATGTCCGTGAGCTGCTTCGTGATGTTCGCCGTGGTGGTCGTGTTCGTCGTGGTGCTTTTTTTTGTGTCCGCCGTGTTCGTCGTGGTGGCCTTCGTGGTGGTGTTTTTCGTGGTGTCCGTGTTCGCCCTTATCGTGGTGATGATGGGATTTGTAGCCCTTTTCTCCCTTCTCGCCGTCCTCTTTGTGGTGGTGGGCGTGATGTTCGTGACCACCGCCTTGCTCGTGGTGGCTCTCTTTGTGCTTTGCGTGCTCAGAGCCGGCCGGGACCAGGTCAGCCGTTAGCTCACTGGGCGCAGCTACTGCTACTAATTTCACTCCAGTTTCTCCCTTCGGGCCTATATTCCGCGCCCGCGTAGTGACTAAAGCACATGCTAATAGCTCTATCAGTAATAAGAGCCTCATGTTTCTGAAAAAAAGATAAACAAAATGTTATTTAAAGAACGTAGTATTGTACCTGTACAAGCGCAGCAAATGAACGCAAAAATTATGGTAGCTTAGTAGTAACAAAACAGGCGTACGGCCCGCCCGATCTAGACGCAGCACTGCTGTAGCTGACACTAAGTGAGACTGTAATTTATTAAAAAAAAAAATAGGGCCGAGTACTCACTTGTTTCACTGTGCTGGGTGTCGAGGCTGGAGACCGTCGGAGCGCAGTGTCACAAGAGCAGCCGTGTCTCCAATTTATAACAGCGCTTTCTGTTGCCGATTACAGCGAGATCTTTGGCAATAGCCACCAGATTTCTGGACGGCTGGTTCGGTGACGACATCGGTCTACGGTCAACTCGATTAGTTCCGTTACACTGTGACAGGCTTGACTGATTCGTTTTTAATAATTATATTAGCTTTTCTCTGATTGATTTATCTTACTTGACACATTTAATTCTAGTGATATAAATACGTAAATCTGATATTTGTGTTACTCAGTGTCTGCTATGGATGGAAGTCTGTCTTTCTGTTTCTCCCATATACTGATAGATTTTAGTATAAAATGTACCATTTTCTTCGCAAAGGTGATTCTCATCGAGACTAAAAGCGAAAGTGCGTATAGGGTACTTTTTTTTAGACAAAAGTTATCTCTTGTTCTTTTCTGCTCCCTGCAGAACGGTATGCAAATCTAAAAACATCATGACCATCAGTTAAAAAAGTTGATTACAATTTTTTTCATTAATCGATAAATGCAGGTTTCAGTTTTATTTAATTACTTTTACATTATCAATAGGAAAACTGAAAATCTGGTGTAGGTTAGAAAATTAACAATAGTAAATTACGCTTGGACATAGTCGCTGGCACAAGCTAGTACAAGAAATAAAACAAATGGAATAAATTACATAACAAGAGTTTTATTTATAGTTTTTATTTACAGAACATAACAAAAATAGATAGGCAACAAATAGCTTAATTAAATCAGTGCTTGCCGTGGTGGAATCCCCAGTGCTTGTGGTCTTCATGGCCGCCCTTCTTACCGTGGTCGTGGTGGTCGTGATGATGCTCCTCGTGTCCGTGGTGGCCCTTCCATCCCTTGTGGTCTTCATCGTGGTGTCCCTTATCGTGATGCTTGTGGTGGCCGTGGTGACCCTCGTGGTGTCCGGAGTCGTGGTGGCCGCCCTTCTTGTGGTGGCCGCCCTTCTTCTCGTGATGTCCATGATGGTGCCCGTGCTTGTGATGCTTCCCTTCCTTGTGGTGGTCATCGTAGAAGTGATGGTCTTTGTGGTATTCGTCCTTATGATACTTCTTGTGGTAACCCTCAGTCTCTTCTCCCTTATCGTGATGCTTTTTATGGTGGTGCTTGCCGCCTTTGTGGTGGTGCCCGTGCTCGTGGTGGTGGCCGTGGTGGTCGTCCTCGTCCCAGTGCTTCTTGTGGCCGCCGCCGTGCTCGTGGTGATGGCCTTTGTGGTGGTGGTGGTGGTGATCACCGTGTTCGCCTTTGTGGTGATGGTGGTGGCTCTTATGGCCCTTGTGGCCTTTCTCGCCGTGGCTGTGGTGGTGGTGACCGTGGTGTTCCTTGCCGCCGCCTTCTTCGTGGTGGTGGCTCTTGTGGTGACTCGCCGCGGTCTCCAAGTCCGCTTCAGCGATCTCTCGGCCCCAAGCGACCACTAGAAGACATCCTAACGCAAGCAACGGGACGAACGCCCTCATCTTGCCTTGTTATGTGTTTACTTGTTAAATCTTTGGGTTCTAGGAGTGCACTGGCTCTGTTGCAGACTGAAAGAGCATTTATATCTTAAAGTTGCAAGTTGTAGCCGGTGAAACGAACTGGCAAGGACGGAACGGACCCGCTGTACGCGTTCCGCCTAATTAAAGCTTGCACATTGCGACACTACTTTTATCTTAGGCCTAAGCAAAACATTCATATTGTAATAATAGTTTTATAATTGACCGAACTTTGTGGAGTGCTATGAATTGTTACGCCGATTTGTTACCGATTTCTAAATTGGAGCAAAAAGCTCTTGGACAAAAAATGTACCGAGCTGTGATATAGAACTGACTCGAAATAAAGAGTCGATTCCTAATGAACCTAAACAATAGTAGAAGAATAGGCACAAAGAGATTATTTAAATTGAGAAAGTATAAGCTACGTATTCATTTTAATTTAATACCAATCATTATAAAATTAAAATTCATGAATACTCTTATCGAGACCTTTGAGTTGCGTCGCCTTATTACATAGTTCCTATCATCCTTATATTATTATGAACATGAAAGTTTGTGAAAATGTATGTTTGTTACGATACGCAAAATATACTAGACGGATTTTGATGAAATTTGGTATATGTGTGGCGTACTAGCGGAGCTTGTTCCCGGCCACCCGCACTGAGCTGTGACTCATTACATTGATATCCGTCTCGGCGTGCGGTCGGGTGTCCGAGTGCGAGCAGTCGCCACACATAGTTAATATCAAGTTGTTCTGTACCAACTTCTATCCATATTAATGTTAGTCTAGAATACGGGGGAACACCAGTTATGAGGCCGTGGTGTACCTCATGCGCGGGACGAGGGGCGCATGACGATTGCCGTATGTATACCTAATATCAGCCAGTACGGCACATGGCGACGAGGATGGGATTTTGTAAGTTTATTTTTATCATTCTTATACTCAAAAAAAAAAAAAAGAAGAAGGTATAATCAATTTAATTTTATGATCCTATCGCTGGGCTACCGCCTGCGTTAGAATTAGATACTTATTCGAGGGTAGAATCCTCAAAGATAAAAAATAATATTAATATATCGTATACTATTATTAGCCATCTCATTAATCAATAATTCAGTCAAAGGATACAAAATGACCTTGTTGGCTTTAGTCCTATAGACGCCTCAAAAGTAAATCAACAACAATACTTTTCTATATAAATATTAATTTCAATATTTTCCTGCCTCTATCGCTTGGTCATAGTTGCCGTGATAGTTATGAATATTACCCTCATTTGAAAAAAAAATATATATATGAAAGAAAAATGTTTAGTACTGAAACAATGAAAGACAAATACAGATTGTATGTATATTTCACGTAATATTTAATGACTCGAATGATGAGCGGCACCTAGCTGTTGTATGACCTAGCTATTGTAGCTTGCCGCTTAATACAATGTAAGTTATTCTGTTAACAATGGTTTTTTTCAGTACATTTAAAATATGAATGCATATTTTGGTTTCCTTATGTGGAAACTTCAGGTTAAAACGTAAATACAGTGATACGAATCTTGAGGTCATCGGCTGGACCGGCAGGACACAAGACGGAATATCATATTACCCACTAATTGATTGATTATTTTGCTGAGGGCGAAGTATATAACTCAATTACTTTTAATTTAACTTCGATTGTCCATTTAACGATTTACCATAAAAATGTTTGAAGCTCGATGTCGTGTCACTTGACAGATACAGCGAATTTTCAAATTTTCATCTTCTAAAGTATGGATTACCTTTGCTATTTTCAGAATAGAAAAAAAACCTGTTTATTTTATTGAAAATAAAAAATATTTATTTCGTCACCACAATCAATCAATCAGTTAAAACTTCGTCTTTAAAGTTAATACTTAGACGGTATTATTTAATATAAATGCAACCAGGGATTGTGGTCGGTTGATACCCGAACTAGAAAAATCCTGTGTCCCTGGTTCCAAACCAGAATGAATATTATTAACTGATAGTTAATCGATGGTGTACTATTTACAGGTAAACATTGTGTTAGCCATATAAAATGTATATTTGAATATCGTGTTGAAAAAAAAGCAACAGAATTTGAACTAAGAGTATATTAAAATAGAAATAGGTATTTAAACAATACAAAGACGCAAATCAATTTAAGAAGGAACTATGGGTAATCAGCCTTGATATGAGTCTCAAAATATAAGAATCCTTTAAACCAAATAGTTCGAACTTGGCTAGTCTTGTAAACAAACTACCTGCCGAGATGCAATAAAATCCACAAAAAGAAGAAATTTTTTTACAATTATTAAAATAATTCATCTGGTTTCAAAGTATATAATGTTTAACCAGTATAATTTCAGCTTATGATTGACCGTAACACTTATAATGTGTCCAGTATACAATTTACATTACTGAATGTTTGTTTGAGACTTGTTCACTGTATTTCTTCTCTGAGATTCCAATGTTCGAGGAGCTAGGAGTGGTTTATGTAATACGGCGGCCCATCACGGCTTTGCACGGGTATCCTATGTTTTGCATTGCATATAAGGGTAACCTTTGTTATTCAAAAATAATGTATCTTTCTTGTATGTTAACACCTGAGTAGCTGATGCTGATAAGATAATAAATAAATAGATGCTGCTGAGATAAAAGCAAATGTATTCGAAAAATACTTAAATGCTAATGAGTACACGAACGCGATGCGATGATGTGCGAAGGTGAATCGTAAACTGATTGATAGATAGACAAAAATATGCATTCGTGTAATAATGCTTACCGGGCGATTTGTATGTGCGGTGAAACCGTACAATTCTGATGAAATAAGAAATTTCAAATTGATCCAGTGATTAAGATTTTCATTACAGTATAACAAAAACAACAAATCTTCAATTTTTGTAATATGAGTTTGGAAGTGTAAGAAATGTACTGTAAGTGTATTGTACACTATAATGTAATGTATATTCAATAAGAAATAAGTAAAATAAATAGAAATACCTAAAGTAACCAATAGTGCTGCCTGAAAATTGACGAATTTGAGTACGAGTACCAAAAAATAAATGCAGGAATGAGTACTTAGCATAGGTACTTAAACACAATATGTAAAATATGTCGATAAGTATATACATGTACAAAGTTTAAGCCACTAGGAAACCAATATTCTATAGATTAATAGATTTTTATCTACCTACTTAACTCAATTATGCATTTACAGTCTACTCTGTAAAATACAATGGTATTTTATTTAGAGGGAATTTCATATTTTCTCAATGGTGAAAACGTGAATTAAATTTATTGCGAACGATTTTAGTATGATCGTTCGGTCCTGATAAATACAGTAACTTTGGTTTATACCTAACGATTTTGATACTTTTCAATATTATAACTACTTTAATTAACAGGAGGCACACTCGGTTGTTTATATACGAGTATGTTTACATTAATTTACATCACAATTGTACAACAATGAGCAAGTAGGTGTAGGTACTACACATGCATGGACAAAGTACACTAATTGTTCTTTAATGCACTAAATACCATAATATACGATGAAAAAAACAAACTATCTATAGTTTAGTTTTGTTTGTTTGTAAACTCTTTATACATAATGAAACAAAAAGAGAGACGTACAATGACGGACTTATCCCAAAAAGGGATTTCTTCCAGTCAACCAAGTGTTTGAAAGAAATAAGAAATTAAAATTTCCTATTGTAAATGTGTAGATAGAGGTTATTTTCTATAGATCATTGACGGATTAAATAAAAAATGATCACTAGAGTTGTCACGACAACACAGTTAAAATATTTAAGATCATTGTATCAAATCAATGTTACTTGTACTATTGATAAATTAAATTACTCGAGCTTGGCAATTAAATTGCGAGAAATCAGCATTAAATTGCTAAAGTTACCTTTATAAACCAAAGTATAATTTTAAATAAATCAATATTATAGATATTTAAGTAAATACTAATGTGCTATGGAATAATGTTCTTCCAACCAGGTATTGAAGTTTATATTTATTGATAATATACAATACGTGAGTTTTGTGAGGAAAAAATATGTGTAAGGACAATGATGACCTCTGTGTGTGGTCCCGGGATAAATTCTCGGTCAGGTCAAATTATCTTTTTGAATCGACCTGGGTCTAGTAGTGTGCCATCCTACACACAAGCGACTGTTAACAGCAATAATCCACAAATGTGGATAATAAAACAATGTGTAAGGACAATAAAGACAGCCTCCTTGTGTGGTCCCGGGTTAATTTCTCGGTCGGGTCAAATGATTTTTTTCAATCAACCTGAGTCTAGTGGTATGCTATCCTACAAAAAAAAAAAAAGAGTCCTACTGTTAACAGCTAATTCGTAAAGAGTAACGACAATAACGGATAAAGTAACGACTGTTATAAATTTAACAGCTATTCCACGAAGGTAGAAAAGTAATGATTGTGGTGTAGCAGCTACGAGTATAAAACTATTGGAAAGACGTCCAATGTCAGCAAATCCATGTTGTTGGGTTGTTATTTAAAAAATAAATGTGTTAGAAAAATATTGTAGGTACATGTATATGTCTGACAGCTATCTTGGTGATGACCAATGTTAGCAAATTAATGTTGTTGCATTGTAATATAATATATGTATAGTAGAGAAAATATATACATAGATTACTAAAAACTCGAATTACATGCTGAACATGCATGCTATAGGCAAGTTACAAAAAGCTCGTTGCCAAATTGAGTTTGGTGGAGAAATACGGAATAGTCACTTCTCAGCTGATAGGTACATAAATAAGTACAATGAATATGTATTGTTATAAACAATAATAGGAATATTACATATAATTTATTAATATAATTATTGTAATAAAGAAAAATTAATCACTTTAAAAACTAAAATAAAACTAAAAAAAAAAAAAAATATGTTATACAGTCATGACAAGATGTTGCTCAGAAGAGTGAAAGTATTGCCAAGTTGATTAGAAATGCTGATCCTTGGATAAAATTAGATTAATTAATTATTAGTTGTTTTTAAACAGATTTTGCTTGTAAACAACGCATCATGATTTGTTGATAGCAAATCCTTATCTGTATAGTTTTTTATAGAGATGATCTATAGGCTGATCCGGCTATATGTAGATCCATAATTTCCTTCCTGTCCAAAATAACTAACAATATTTCTGACATTTCTTTAAAGTTTTGACACATTGTAACAGTTGTCATTGTTCATTTTCCAACTGTAGTAATTATTACAGAATACTATTTCTACAAACATCAAACCTGGTAGTCCAATCTAAAATACTTGAAAAAAAATGATGAAACCACATATAAATAAATACAATGATACGTGGTTATTATTACAATTCGGTTAACTGAAAACCTAGTATCGACCTCTGACATCATGGGGATGAATTTATAGTACGAAAGACATAAGAAGAAAAAAAAAGGAAAAGTGGCCGATGTTGGGAAAGTGGATATGTTGACTGATAATTTAAACTTTGTTGGTTATGATGAGATTGAAATCTGTGAAACTAAATGACTTTCGGTAAAGGAAATGTCGCAGAATATTTTAATGATCCCGATTTGCGAGATGAGAATCTGAAATTTATTGATGCAGATATTTATATGATTCCTATGAGATTGTTCGCGTTCTTTATACGTCATGTAAAAACATATCAAAATAAAAAATAGAAAACATGTCATGTCAGAATGACATAATAGGGACCAATACTGTAATGAGTTTCTTTCGGCGTTTCTTCTCAGCAGTGGTCGTTCCGAAACGCTGGTAGTTTGCAGCTTTAAGAATTGTGATGCTGTATAATTTGAAATTTGATGTAAAGGGTTACTTTTGATTTTGATTTCATACTAGTGGTCACTAAATTTATTGACCTTTGTCTGTATTAAAATCATTAAAAGAAGGGAGGGATGTGGCGTACTAGCGGAGCTTGTTCCCGGCCACCCGCACTGAGCTGTGACTCATTACATTGATATCCGTCTCGGCGTGCGGTCGGGTGTCCGAGTGCGAGCAGTCGCCACACATAGTTAATATCAAGTTGTTCTGTACCAACTTCTATCCATATTAATGTTAGTCTAGAATACGGGGGAACACCAGTTATAGAGGCCGTGGAAATGTACCTCATGCGCGGGACGAGGGGCGCATGACGATTGCCGTATGTATACCTAATATCAGCAGTACGGCACAATACGGATAGAACATAATTTAATAAGTAATTTGGGATGACGAGTACCCTATACTTTTCATCCCAAACCACGATATTGCATTATGATCCGAATTTAATAGATAAGTAAAATTGCAGTAAAATCAGGAAGTGGATCATATCATATATTTATTCCTGAGACTAGCTCTGTGCCTCTCGACTTCGGAATTCTGGATAGCCTGTACGATGCCTTTATCAATGTGGCTATAATTCCAACGACCTTTCATGGTGATGACCGAAAATCAGTGTTTGTGTCTATAGAAATATTTTTATTCTTACCCTATGGTGAATTGAACCACTGAGTTATTACCAAATTGTATCACTGCGGCGCATGTAACGTCAAGTTGTTTTGATTTTTTAGCTATATACACTTAAGTGATACTTTTTGCATGTAATTTAATTTACATTTCGCGAAAGCGACATTTTGCGCATGAGCCGTTTGTGGCTATGTGCAACGGCGGATCCAGGATTTTTTCTCGGGGGGCACAAGTGGTGGACTATGAATTTGGGGGGGTGCAACAAATCGACATTCGTCCTGCCTAGCGATGAAATTTAAGCCGGGAAATTTCTTCCCTTGATAATTTCCGAAAATTCTCAGAAATTTCTTGGGTTTTTAGGAAAATTTTCCGTTATTTCCGTGAAATTTCCAAGAAACTTTCCGCTGTTTCTTTGAAAATTTCGGAAACGGCACATCACTAGTCCTGCTCGATGCTGTCTGGGGGGGCACGTTTCTGTTATTTCTTAATTTGATATGCACTGTCATGGTATCTCCCTCCACAGTAGGTACACTAAAAAGCAGCACGTGCCCCCGTGCCCCCCCCCTAAATCCGCTACTGGCTATGTGTCTCAGCTGATGCAAATAAACGTCTGATCTATTTATCAACTGGTAGTTCCACAACTTCCAGAGATTATTGCGCGTTCAAACATACAAGTTTCCAGCTTTATTACATTAATATAGATTTTTTAAACTCATATCGCATTGCTGGATCAATATCAATTCTTATGCTTGTTTGCTCCATTCAGCAGCGACGAGATCGTCCGTCAGCTTTTGTATATCCTGTTTAATTGGTGGAATCACCTGCGAATATATACAGCTATAAAAAGAAATAAAAAATGGAAGACTAAAATTTCAAGAGTTCTAACTTTGACACATAATAAACGGTTTAAACTACGCAACTAATTTTGTTGCGGTTTTCAATAAGTATGGACGGAACATTATGCATGAAAATGTATACCCGCTCGAAGGGGTCGCTAGAGTGCAATTCAATATAATTTTTAATATGTGCAATAAAATATAACTGGTGCTCGCCTATTGGAAATGAATTATTCTAAGATACCGAATAGGTACCTATTAAGTATTTAGACATATTACAGTCAGTAACTTTATTATAATAAATTGCCACTGGTACGGTTGTGGACTTGTTATTGTAACAAATAATACTATTGTTAAAGTATGCCATGAACTTGAAAGGATAGGTGATAGTAAATAACAAGGTCTGGGCCATTTCATCATGAGACAACAACGGTTCTAGGTCAGACATCAATTTGAAAGAGTGCAATTGCATTCATATAATATTTATTGCATTGCCGGAGTGGTGACGGTAGAGTGGTTGCAGTGAAGTTCTCTGAATCTGACTCAAGTATCTATTACTTGCTTCCGGTGAAGAATATCGTGAATCAACCTACAGATCTTGGTAATGATTGTAATAAAAATAAATTAAATGAAATAAGCTAACACTCTAAAATAAAATTTCGACAGGGGGATTATTGCTTCTAATTTTGCATTAACTTTAGGCAAGACTTTTGTGTCGTTAACCGTGTGTCCCATGGAATAAATCCGGGATAAAAATATCTTATGGCATATGAAGAAACATCTCACAACTATACCTATTAAGTACCTGAAAGATTTTAATAAAAACGGAATGATGTAGTTTTTCATAATGGTAACTGGCTTTCATTTGTAGAAAAATAGGCAATTCTTTACTTTTTATTATGACAATTTTATGGGAGTGTACTATAGTTATGCAGCTACTTACAAGATATAGTAAAACAGCATGTTTTAGGAAATTAAAAAAATATTTGAGAATGTTTTGATATTTTATGTTAATTATAAAAAAAGGTATTTCCTGCGACGTTTTGTAGGGTACACCTATTGTCAGCCTGCAATTTTAAGATGTATAATGAATATATAATATACCTATAAATAATATTTGGCTTGTATAAGCACAGGATTAATTAAAACGATGACATATGAAAAATTATTTACTCTGTATAAAAATAAGAATAACAACAACAAAAACAACGTTCATTCTTATGTCAAGATCCGCGGCTCGGTGATCAGTGCTTGCCGTGGTGGAATCCCCAGTGCTTGTGGTCTTCATGGCCGCCCTTCTTGCCGTGGTCGTGGTGGCCGTGGTGGTGCTCGTCATGTCCGTGGTGACCGTGGTGGTCGTGGTGGCCCTCGTCGTGGTGACCCTTGTCGTGATGTCCGTGGTGGCCGTGGTGACCCTCGTGGTGGCCGGAGTGGTGGTGACCGCCCTTCTTGTGGTGGCCTTCGTCGTCGTGGTGGTGGGCGTGGTGGTGGCCATGCTTGTGGTGCTTGCCCTCGTCGTGGTGGCCGTCGTGGAAGTGGTGGTCTTTATGGAAGTGGTCCTTGTGGTACTTCTTGTGGTAGCCGTCGGTGTGTTCGCCCTTGTCGTGGTGCTCGTGGTGGCCGTGCTTGTCGCCCTTGTGGTGGTGGCCGTGCTCGTGGTGTTCGCCGTGGTGGTCGTGCTCGTCCCAGTGCTTCTTGTGGCCGCCGCCGTGCTCGTGGTGGTGTTCACCATGGTGGTGCTTGCCGTGGTGTCCGTGGTCACCCTTATGGTGGTGATGATGTCCCTTGTGGCCTTTATGGCCGTGTCCTCCGTGCTCATGGTGGTGGTGGCCGTGATGCTCGTGGCCGCCGCCGTGCTCGTGGTGCTTGCCGTGGCCGGCGACCAGCGCCACCAGGCAAAGCAGACCGACTGCTACCAATAACCTCATGTTGCCAGTGATTCGCTAACGAGAGGAAGTCCGGTTGTAACTGACCTCTGCTCGGACGTTTGTCTATTTATATCAGCAATAGTGCACAGTGCAGCGGTGGAGAAATTATTCCGCAAGCATTCAGTCGCTAGTTCAGGGACGACTGAAAAAAAAGCAGCATCGTACTGTTCGTCGCGTCTCGGTCGCGTCAGTGATGCCGTATTTGTTTGTAGTGTTATTTTTTTCTTATTTGTGATATTTAGGTAGAATGTGAATTAAGTTTTCTTGTACAAAAAGTTAAACATTGACATTATTATTAATTTTCAACACAAAAAGTAATTGTATTGTATCTATCTTTTGTTTTTCCTTATAAAGTATTCATTGAGAAACTATACCGGGTCCAAAGAAAAATCCTTTCGCTCTGAGGCCAATCCTTTCGCTCTGGGGCCATGTTTTCTCGGTTACCTCTTCATATGGTATTTTTAAATTGTCCGTCGCGTCTCCTCAAACTAGCGACTCTATGCCCTCAATTTATAGCTGTAGTAAACCCATACTTTTAATTTCTGGGTAAACTAAGTTATTATCTTACTATTTTAATACGAGTTTTGTAGTTATGTAATATTATTGTGTCAAGTACATATTATTGCTTGTGTATAATTTTGTGAGCTAAATTTCCTTTCGTCCTGCGGAGTTGAAATTTAACTTTTGCTAGCTATTTAACTAGTGCTGAAGATACGCAATTTCAGGCTCGAAGGCGCCAACGCAGCTGTCGATCTCCATTTTTCTGTGTTATCTTAACCTCTTGTGGTTATCGTGGTTAGACGAGGATAGATTCTCCTTTGCCAATTGAGGATGATCTCAACGGGATTGAAGAATCTATAATGTCATCACTCAATATAGATTGCGTAAGCGAAACTACTTGTTTTTTTTTTGGCAGGGAAACTATCAGCTGCGGTTCTGTAAATACAATTAATAAGTCTGCTAGTGTATCTCCTAACCCTAATATCTATTGCGTACGCTGTCGTACCAATGGTCATTCTCTTTAACGAATGCCCTCAACCTAGATTTTTAATATGTTTTAAATGTGGTACAAAAGATGTTAAAACTCCGCACTAGAAATGCTGGGGAATAACCCGTAACTGCATTAACTGTACTGTTCATAGCATATTGGATTTTTGGAAGAAAAATATCCCAGGATCTATGATCATTTTTGATGGTAAGGGTGAACCGATTTTTTCTGTACATTTGAGACATAGACATCAGTTCATTATATTTTCCTTTATCTATATGGTTGGGATGGTCGAAACATCTCAATGCCATTTTTCTGTGGCTATATTATACCAAGCATTAATGCCGATAGTTTGTAAATACAGGCGGATTTCATAAGGAGAAATATCGTTCATACATACAAACTATAAATACAAAAGGCACTCTTTATTGTATTCACACACTTGATTGACAGCTTATAAGTTTGGATCGAAGTAAAATTATCTGCTTAGTGGATCCTTTGGAGTCGCTCGCCGCTATTTGGATAGTGTTAAACAATTCTTCCGAGCGAGTGGACTCTTTAATGCGAGCCCTTGTTGATTTGTTGACGGTGCCGATCCGATCTCTTTCGTGGATAGTTTACATGGACTTAGTATCAAGTAGGTTGCTGGTGAAGCTATTCCTAAATCTTATAGTTCTATTGACCTATGTTACTTGTGTTTTTTGGGGCTTTAAACTTTATAATTTTTTCAAAAATAATTTCTTAACTTTCACTTTGTTCGTTTATCGTCATTTCCTACAGTTGTAGGGGACAATGAAGCTTACGAATTATGGATGTCCACCAAAAATGCACAAAAATAACAAATTAATAAGTTAATTGACGTTAATTATTATTTTGATATTGATTCGTAGATATAAGTATTTTTTTTTAATTTTACTCAAAAAGAAATACAGTCACTAACAATAAATTAACGCCATTAAGTCCTAAGTCTATTCAGATCCTGAATTAAGCGCGTGTAAACAAGGCACAATGCAATCTCTTGATGATGGGCGGATCTCTGCGCTCACGCCGCAGTGCACAGAGCACACAGAATTATGCGTGATTATACGCTTATAAGTTCATCGTTCCTTGCCGACGTAGTTTTGGTATGTTCACATAACACATAATGTAGGTACTTATTTATTTCTCGTGCTCGAAAGAGTAGCAAACATCCATTTACTCTCATAAACTTTAGCAAATTTATTATTAGGATTACGATAGAGAATCTTAATAGTTTTAGATGAACTAAGTACTTAGTAATGCTTGGGTAAACATGATTATATAAAGCTCGGTACCTATAACACGCTGGAATTAATATACGGCAAATACTGGTCCAAATTGGTTATCGTCATCCAAACCAACCACAGTTCTGAGCGGCGTGACGTATAAAGATGAAACCTTTGCCAGATTTAAGTTAGACGCTTAGTAATGCAACTGTGGAAACCGCATCAATTTTTACAGTAGTTGCGTGATCAGTAAGCAAAAAGTTTGGCTTCTATCGGCCCTATAAAGTTAAAGACCCCTCATGTGTATTACATAATATCTCGATGTATTATATCTCATAAAATGTTCTTAAATGTCTCCTATGTACAAACATAGTAACAGATTTATTATATGTATAGATATAGGTATGAGTTGGGTGACATAAACGTGGTATTGTCGGAAATAAGTTCACGATCGTCACGCGCCGGCGAACGCTTTTCTAGAGCTGCTGTCGAAACAGCAGAAGTCAAGGTCACTGGTCATGGCGATCTGGACCGTTTTCTATCAACACAATAGCATGCAGATATATAGTATCACATCTTCATCCGTAACTAGCTTTTGT
>CM031575.1:5206811-5425100 GCA_018467065.1 Ephestia elutella
CGATCTCGGCCGCCGTCACGGCCCTATGACGACCGTTGTTACGACTGTGGTGACAAGAGGTCACCTATGCCAGAGACTGCACACGACGCCGCCGTCGAAGGTAATAATAAAATTTCTGTTACAACATGGGTGGTATATTATACAATCTGTTTAAAAATGGTATGGTATCTTTAACATATAATAATGTAATCATCATCTTGAAAAGACATCGGCGTAAAAGCTTGACAATTACTGATAAAGATCCCATTCCTAATGCTTTTTGAATCCACATATACTCAATGATAACTATGTTATAGGTTATCATTGGCCTGTGCGCCGAGAATAGAATCCTCGACAGTGTCTGCACTTCTTATTGTCAGCGCTTACGTAGTTTTCACGCGGCGTGTACTCCGCTTGAGTCGGCCGCATCCGGTATCGCAACTTCGCTCTGCGAACATACGTAGCTAACGTCCTCTACCCCGTGCACGCCTCCACTTGTTGAGAACTCCATTGAGATTTTGTTCACTCTGCGCATCGCAACCTACGTCTATAGTAATCACTGCGTGCACTCAGTGAGTCTCACATTATTATTCTGTCTTTGTGTACAGAGAAGAGCAGCTGTGTTACTCAACCCTCCATGTTTGTTTGTCAAGGTAACTTATCTAACTTATGGAAAAAAGGGCGGTTATAGAAAGAAAATGTTCCTTTCCTTACAAACAATAACAATGTGGAGGAGTCAAAGCTGTGAAAAGATAGGTTTAAAATCATAGGGGCTACTAAAATTATTTTAGGCTGTTCCTGGTTTATTACTACATCATTGTCTTTTCATATTACATCTCATTTCTATCGTCGGCACTTGGGTCTATCATGGTGCTACAATAATGAAAAATACCAAATTCTTCACATAGTAAAAGCACCAGGAAAATAATACATAAATTACCTTACTCTCTAACTAGTGCAAGCAGAAAAGCAAAAATTGCTTTATTTAGAGGCAGTTTCGTTACCATTTAAAAAAAAATTTTTGTGTTTATTTGCTTGCCCTAGAAACAGATTTCATGAAAATAGTTATACAGCTACTGATGGTACACTTCAGGTAGGTAATTAAGATGTTCTAATGAGCTATCAAATCCTTTACAATTTAAGTCAGTAGAACACAGGGTCACTTTTCATGGGGCAGAGGATAGCTCTCCTGAAACACTTCCCCTGTATGAGTGTGTAATTTTTTTTTCAGTTTTTATTTAAATAGGCTTAAAAATAGCACATTTACAGTGTGACATAAAACAGTAGAAAAAAAAGGGGTGCTGTGATCACTTAGCTGGCAACACTGGGTATCTAACCAATCACATAGATTGTGACATATTATAACCAATCCATCTGATTTGGTATTGCAATGATAAAAAATGTGGTTCATCCTAAATCCATTTTATACTCTTTTGTGTCGCACTGTAAATCATTATAATATATCGAAATCGTTATAATATAACGATTTACAGTATATTATTCTTAATAAACTAGAAGATTAGTTAATTGACGTCAGAAAATGACTTAAAGCTAAGGTTAATGTATGATGGTGATCTCCACAGCCGCTCCCGCTCCCGCCGCCGCTCTCGCTCCCGCTCGCCGCGCTCGGCGTCGCGCTCTCGCTCCCGCAGCCGCTCTCGCTCTCGCTCCAAGGGACGCTCCATCTCCCGCTCCAGGTCACGGTCGCCATCCAAAGACTCCAAGAAATCCAATTAGTTACATCCTCGATATTCTGTCTACTTTGTTTATTTTTGTATCAAGTTCCGTCATCAATAACATTGTCATTCCTGCATTGATTTTATTATAGTACACAAAATAGCCTTGTATTGATTTTGTGATTAATAAATTCTTGAATAAGATCGATATATTATTTGCTATCCCATGTCCCCCCTTCTAGTTGAAACTACAGATAACTAAGAATAGAAAGAGAGAAAATTGTAATGGCCCTACCGATAGTTCAATCAACTGCTACAATCTCATTGGGTTTCGTAGAAGATTGCAATAACATACCTCATAGGTGCTACGCAAATTCAAATGGAATGCCAACCTAAGTTCATAGGTGTCGCCTGCTCTAAAGCATCTAAGCTTATTCGCACACCTAGTATTAGCTTGAGCTTACTACTGTGTTCAAGTACTTAGTGATACTCACGTTTTAAAACTACAGCAGCAGCTTTAGCAGAACGATGGAGCCGAATCACATTATTGTGAAGATATATCGAGCAATCACTACGTTTTGCTCTCCTCTCAAGAGTATACAATCACGCGTTTTGCTCTCCTCTCATGAAAGGTGTTCATCGTTCTGCTAGTGCTTAGTGTGATGCCAAAGGGGAAGGCCAATGGAAGTTAAGTGACTACTAAGGAAAACCAATCATCATAATCACACCAGTACGTGTTACTACTACTACGAGATAAGTTCCTCATGATAGAGTCACACCAAGACGAGGCTTTTAGCGTTTACATGAGAATATAGTTACATCCTATTAATTATAAACGTTTGGATGTGTGTATGTCTGACTCACGCCTGAACTATGAAATCTGGTATATGGTTAACTATAGCTTTTGCCCGCGGCTTCGCCCGCATGAATTTCCCACGGGAACAGTGCTGTTTCCCGAGATAAAGGTAGCCTATGTCATTCTCAGTATTTCTATGTGTATGCGAAATTTCAGGAAAATTGATTCAGTAGATGAAGTGTGTGAAGAGGTAACAAACAAACTCACTTTCACATTTATAATATTAGGAAAGGCTTTTTATCCAGAAATTCTCAAGGAAGCAGAGCCCTGGGGGCAGCTAGTACTTAAATAAAGAGGTATTTAGATTTTTTTGTTTATCAAATCAAATAACTTTTGTTTCACAGAAAAGAAAACAATTGGTCTGTTGACAATTTATTTATTAACACTTATTAAAACACTACTGTTACAATGTTTATATCAAATGGAGATAATTTGTCTTAGCTCTATTTTATGCATTTGGCTGTACGTACAGATTGATATATTTGCATTCCTATCTTTATTTGCTGTGTAGACAGGTCCAGAAAGAACCGTATTTCCAGTACATGTATGATCTTTTCAAACATCGCACCAAACGGCCGCGGCCATCTTTAAAATGGACTCTACTGACTGTAGCTAACTTTAACAAACCACTCTTGAGATCATATTTTCACAATAACGACAATGGATTTGCAGCCAGCATGTAGGCTAGCAAATAATATTAAAAATCCTAATGACATACACTTATCGATATAGAAATAAGAAAATAAAAAATAAATTTCAATTCGATAATCTCACTTACTCTTATGCTCTCTCTTGTTATCTATAAACTTAATTAAAATAATATACATATACCTACATGATGCATTAATTAAATTCATATACAACTAAGACTAAATTGATGCAATGTTAAATAATATAAATTTTAAATAGATATTCCTTTTAGCTTTAATGATGTATTTTAAGAACATAAAAATCATAATTTACTTAATGATATTCACAAAAATCTGAGATTTTATAAATTTGCTATTGCACTGACAATATTACTACAAATTATTGCATGCAATAAAACATAATTACAAATGTGTTACAAAATATACAGGAAAATTCAAACTAATCAAGATAAAATTTACATTTCTCACCTCTGATTAAAAAACTATATTAAAGGCCCTTTTGGATAGGTGTACGCTTGTATATATACGGTATATATTTACGTATGTATGCTGCGCTTCATGATGAGAGAGAAAAGAAAATAAAAATAAAACAAGAAAAAACATCTCGAAAAACATTAGTACGTTTTGCTATCGAAATAATCATATGGTTTATTTTTAAAATTATGGCCATGGCAAGTGATTCATAAATTTGAGGAGACCTTTTCCCATCCCAACGTTTTTTTCTCATTTTTATTTTTGTGTTGTTTTGGCTAACAAGATTTGAGTTTGACCAGTTTTAAAATTGTTTATATGATGACATGAGAGATATTGCATACATTTTATTTAAGCCAATTTCTTTTTTGTTATTCCTACCTAAAGTAAGTAATTACCACAACATAATATTATTAACAAGTACCTAATACTTAGCGATACTTAGCGGTCAATCATTAATTGACAATTTACATCAGTTATTTAAAATTATTAGAATGCTAAATCAAATCTTAAACATCACGTTTATTTTTAACCATGTTGAAAGTAATTAGGCCATTTTCAAAATTTTAATAATTGTAAATACATAAAAATACGATGGAAATGAAAAGTAAAAAAAAATGATATGTGCTTACAAAACTGTTTGAAAAACTGCAAATTAAGTTTATTTGCGCATGTCAAAAATAGGGCGCATCATACATATTTTATACATTTCATTATATGGAGGAGCTAGGTGCAAAATCGGTAGGTAGTATGATTTTTTTACGTCTGATTTATTCTATGATACACTTGTGAACAACTACGATGAAGCAGATTTGATTATACATTTGGTGTAAGAAAATTATTATATTGAATATGTTGAGTGGTACAAGACATTTCAAAGGTAAACATTACCCACTCATACACACCTATGTACACATTGCTCAATTTTATAATTACTATCACATATTTATTAAAAACTGTAACAAAATATCAAACCCGCATTTATGGACATGTATTTTTATCATATTTTTCGTAAATTTTAGATTCCAAGATCTTAATACTACACAAATGTACAAACAAAACAGAATGAGACGATATTTTCATGCCAAAAAGATGGGATTCCCAAATAAGGTCGAAATCGAGGCACTATAAATAGGCCTGGTTAATTTCTGTATTTTAAACAGTGCGACGTACTATCGTATCTAAATTGTTTTTAATTCGTTGTCGCTAAGCGGAAAATCATAAATTTTCCTGCCTTTTTCAATTGTGTAGCTTATGCACTTTTATTTTGTGATTTTAAGATTATCAGCAACCATAACTTTTTACCATACCAATCAATAATACAGCAGATTTGCAATAAAGTAGCCAAATCTGTTAGTATTGCTATAATGTAGTGTACAATAGAATCTACTTTGAAACTAAACGGTGTTAGGACGCCAGCCTGTGACTGCAAAGGATCCAGGTTCGAAACCTGCCCGTGCTACAAGAGTTTGTACAGCAATCTGACTCATGTATGGTAGTTTTCATCGAGGACCACTTGCTTCCGCTAATCAGCTATTTCACATATGAAATGGAGAAGGAAATGGCAAACTACTTCACTAACATTGCCAAGATAGTCGTTGTTTTATTCGACATAATGACCACGGCCCTCAGTCATGAAGAATACGACTAAGAAGACACATTATAGTCGTAGTCAAATTGTAATCATGAAGCTCGAGGAAATAAAAAAGCCTATAAGCTACTCAATTAAGAAAAAAACATGACAATGTTGAATTTCTTGCATGACCCTGTGACCAGTCACAATCACCTTAGCGGTACCCTCAGTCTTTTTTTACACATCCAATACATATACAACAATATTAATACAGCTACGGATCGATACAGATTTAAAGAGAGCAGTTTTATCTGGCAATATTCGTCACTCTTTCCTTGCCTCGCCAATTTTAAAACAACATCTTTATATTTAAGTGAAAATGATTTCGCTGATCCCAGAAGGCCCCTAATGTTACTATCATCCATTATTGTATGCATCATAAAGTTCTTAATCTTCTATACTAAGTTAAAACATCCATTACGTTCTGTAATGGGCACTCTAAGTTCATCAATATATTAAATATTTATGGTTTTTTAACATCAATATTAGAAGTGGATATTGATGTTTCTAAAACAAGCAAATTACATAAAATGCACGAACAGAAATTATCTATCACATTACTATCACAATATTAAGAACAAAAACAAGAAATAACATGGCTCAACCACTCTTAAATTAGTAATACCATTGTGGTAGCTCTTTGTGTATTTGACATTCGCACACCTTAGTCTAATTTAATGTGAATCACATCACATATCACATACTCTATAAACATTTACGCCACTTTCAAAACCCTCTTTCACTGGGAACCATGGTTGCGTAACCGCTGTCTTTAAGCCACCAAACGCGACACCAAAGCTCAAACATGGCATCCCAGAGATAAAGAGCCTCACATTTTTTTAATCTGATCCCACATAATTTATCCAGACAATATCTACAGATCATTAAATGAAATATAATCAAGAAAGGTTGGACGCGATTGAGGCGAATATTTTCGTTGTTGTAAGAACATTCTAAATGAGAAGCAAGTCAACAATTTTGTAATCTCATTCCAATGATTGTAATTTCATACAAACTATACAAAATAATATACAATAGGTTAAAATAAAACTGATGACGTTACAGGAAATTATAATCAACACTGTTGTTCAGCAACTGTTTCCAATACACATACATAATGACAGAATTTACATATTTGCCTGGTATATATCAAATATATATCAATTGATTTATATGGGATATATAGCAAGTATTGAAAACTTTCAGTAGTCATTCTATTCACAGAATAGAAGACAATACAAGTTTTCGTATATTGCAAGTTTAACCAACATCATACCAGGGCGTCCTCATTTTACTTGGTTCCTCTCCGGCTTCTTCACCAAACTTGCATTGATGGGATATTTCAGCTTCGTTTTCAAGTGATCATTATGCTCTTCTAGTGAATTCACTGCATAATGAAGTACAAGCTCGTTCAGGGTCCTAGAAAGATATTATTTTAATTGTTATAATTCAATATATATCATTCTCAATTGGTGCTTTCAGCGATAAGGCCGCCTTTTGCGCATCTTCCTTTCTTTTTTTAGTTATAAGTTACTATATGTACCTAAAAATGTAATTTTATGTGCTAATAAAGTATTCTTGTCCATCTATAACTAGCTTTCGCCCGCGGCTTCGCCCGCGTGAATTTCCCACGGGAACAGTGCTTTTTCCCGGGATGAAAGGTACCCTATGTCCTTCTCCGTACTTCCAGCTATGTGTATGCAAAATTTCAGGAAGATTGGTTCAGTAGATAAAGCGTGAAGAGGTAACAAACAAACAAACCAACAAACACACTTTCGCATTTATAATATTAGTTAGGATTTACTAACATACATAAAAAAAATGGACAACACTCAACGGCCCACACTAAGATTACACAAGCTTGGGAGAAATATCTGTATAAACAAGTACATATATTTGTCCACGCTGGAAATCGAACAAAGGGTCTAAAAGGGCGGGCGATTTTAGTGAGAACTACGCGATAGAGGTCGTCAAATACAAAATAGTATTTAACACTCACGTCAGCGATTAACTGTTTAGTCACTAACGCAAGTGATAATACAGGAAAATAAAATGTAATTACCTATAAATGTTATAAGGTTCAGCAAATCCATATCCCCTTTCAGTCCTAAAGATGATGCAATGGTAGATGGTGTTATTGCACGAAATGGAAAGGGCTAGCTGGCCCGTTGAGTTTGGCCTAATAAGGAATGTGCCCTGGGCCTTCCCAGTCAGTAGACGCTCTGCCATATCCCTGGTGCAGTCTACTTTCCAACTGATTGGTTCACGGTGTGCATACAGCTCCTCCAATTCATCAGTGTTATCATTCTCCAATGCTTGCAGATATTCTTCAGTTTTACCTCGCCTTTGTAACCATCTGAAAAATACAAATAGAAACATAAGTATTATAATACAATAGGTTCATTGTTTGGTCTTTTTTAAGAATTTATTGAATTTAAATGTTAAGTTCCTTTTGGTATTTCATGGGGAATGATGTTACATATTATTTAAAATACTTACAGTTTATATCGGTCTTTTGTTTTGAATATTACTAGTATATCAGATTTCAGCTTATAAATTTCTCTTTCAAGAACCAAACTGGCATTTACAGTAGCTCTCAGTATTTCATGCAGTTCCTTTTTCGCTTCCCTTAAACTTTGAACTCGGGATAGTAGTTCTTTGTTGTTTTCTATTAAATCATTTTTTTCATGAGGTTGAGCTTCTGTTTGCATTTTCTCCTGCATCTTAAGATGTTCTTCACATTTCTTAAGGGTTTCTTTGAAAGCGTCTAAAGCTTGTCTTTTGTATTTAACCTCTTCTCTGAGTCGTGTGAATTTGTATGAACGTTCTGAAAAATCTCTGAATTTAGCAATATATTCTTCATGTTTTTCTTTATATTGCAATTCAAGCGTTTCATCACTCATGTTTTCTCCGCCATCATATTCAGGGAGTCTTGAAAGAGGGTGTGTAAGCTTGATGTCCAAATTGTTGTTACAATGACCAAGAGAATACTCTGTGTAGAACCTAACCAGGTCCACAACTGAGCTATATTCGAAGGGTTCACAAAATCCATAGCGGCCATCCTGGTTGTATATTTTGATCAACTTGTTTGAACCACCTTTCCTCACCGTGAGAGTGTAACCTCCATCTTTATTTGATGAGTTGCGAACTAGAAATGTTCCATCACACGTGTCTAGGAGCTTCTCAGCAGCTTCATCACTGTAAACCAAAAATGTATATTATAAAGATAAAAAATATCATTTGTTTAAGGGTCAATCAACTTTTTATTGCCCTTGGACAACTGCCCTATGTCCCAGATGATTTGCTAAAATTACTTATTAACAAATGATTATTATTTTCATTTATCTACGAAATATCCATATAAATCAACATATTAGCTTAAAAGGATTTAATTAATTATTATTTTTTAACCTTTTTATAGTGGTGGTACGAGTGACAAATTGATCATTTCTATGTGTCCCTGGACAACTTTTATTAAACTCGTTGCCACGAAAAAAAAGTCCTCTAAGACAATTAATACGGGTTACTTTTTAGTCAGTACGCAAATTGAACCTACGTAATTGTTATTAATTTTAAGAAAACCCGTATTTTTTCGTTACACCACGTTTGGAACAAAAAAATAAAAATAACTTAACCCAAACTTATCCATAA
Organism: Ephestia elutella; assembly: GCA_018467065.1. Taxonomy (NCBI): domain Eukaryota; kingdom Metazoa; phylum Arthropoda; class Insecta; order Lepidoptera; family Pyralidae; genus Ephestia; species Ephestia elutella. Next base: position 5,215,728 of record CM031575.1, read on the forward strand.
AACTAATACAAGTTTGGTCACCGAACGAGCAACGAACGTTGCACGCGCGCCGCTATCAGCAGGGTCAATAACCTAACATCTGACGTAAGGTAGGTATTACGATTTATGAGTGATGATTGCCAATAAATTGTTATCTACTAATTCTGAAAAAGTTTATGAAAACTTTCTTCTTTTTAGCGTATAAAAAAAATTGGAATCAACTTATTTAGGTAGGTACAATAATAAAATTCTTATCAACATACCCAGTTAAATCATAGAGCAACACGGGGCGCGGGGGCCGCGCGCGGAAGTCCTTGTTGCTCGAAGCAGTAAATGGAGTCCTTTTCTCATTTTACACAAATTTAAACGTACACACAATTAATGGAGTCCTTTTCTCCTTTAACACAAATTTACACGTACACTACACGTCACACGTATTTGAGCAAGTGTTCAAAGTGAAGTCCTTGCTGCTGGAAACCCAGTCTCGCACGCTTCTGGACATTTGCTCTCACATTTCTTAGAATAAAGTTTTCATTTTTTAGTTCGTCAAACGCATTTATTATTTTATTTTTAAGGTCCTCGTGACTTTGGAGCTCCTCCATGTACACCCGCCGTTTCACTTCGCCCCACAAAAAAGTCACAAGGCGTTAGGTCAGGCGACCTGGCCGGCCACGGAACAGGTCCACCACGTCCAATCCACCTCTGTCCGTACTTTTTCATTGAGGTATTCACGAACACGCACTGAGTAATGTGGAGGAGCACCGTCTTGCATGAAATAAAAGTCTCTGTCTTGCTGTCTAGCCAGTGGCAACTCTTCCTCGATGTGCTCCTCAATCACACCACGTAACATATCGAGGTAAGTGCCCCCCGTTAGGTGACCTTCAATAAAAATTGGGCCAATAATGGTGTCGTTGTAGACACCTGCCCACACATTGACACTAAATCGACGCTGGTGATGGTTTTCTTTTATTTTGTGTGGGTTGTTGTACGACCACCAGTGTTCGTTGTGAACGTTGTAAAGCCCCACTCTTGTGAACAGAGCTTCATCTGTCCATAAAATGTTTTCGTTGGGATGGTCCAACAACCAACGGCAAAATTCGAGACGGGGTCCGGCGTCACCAGCGTACAGGGCTTGCACTGGTTGGAAATGATAGGGGTGAAGACCTGCAGAGTTTAATATCTTCCACACCGCGTATTGACTCACGCCGAAGCGCTGTGCCGCGTCGTTAGTGCTTCTTCTTGGGTCTTCCTCGAAGAACTCAAAAATTTGTTCCTCCACTTCCACTGCTAAGCGAGGTGCACCTCGGCCTGGGCATGCGTCGGCACAGTAAACTGCCCGTGGTCCAACAGCCTCTGCATAACTCTCATTATTGTTCTTGGGTTAGGCAATCGGGGTTCCACAATTCCAGCATTTGCTAAACGTGGCAAACTCTCCTCGGCGTACAGCCTTTGAGCTGCCCGGGTATTTTCCCCACTTAGGAAATAACTCCGCACCATTTCATAAAACTCCCGAAATGAGTAAGTCGACATCGCGATATCGGTCAGGCGGGCGAAACGCGGAACTAGCGTACGCGCACTCGCAATTAGCACAGAGCGGCTAATGAACAAAGGGATGGATGCCGCGGCCCGTGGCGCGTGCGATGCGACCCCTCTCTCTCTACCCTTTACCCCGCGCCGCCACCGGCCAGCCGAAATGCCGAAAGTAGCGTAGGTAAGTAGTGTGTCTATGAGTTATTAAATTGATCGGTAGGCAAAAAAAATAAAAATGGATTAAAATTTTTATTGTTTTTTATTTGCTTAATATGTTCTATTATCGATACCGATACCGTGGTATAAATTTGCGTACTGACTAAAAAGTAACCCTAATGTCGTTAAACACACAATTAATGTATAAATTTTAAGATAAATAGAATAATTTATTTTTTAAATATTTAATTCTACCTTTTTTTTGCATGTTGCTTTTCTCCCACAAAAACGTTATCGCATCGTATAGTGCATCCATCGGACAACCATTTGTTAACTCCAAAATAGCGAAAATAGCGAAATTAGAAATAGCGAATACAACAAGCAAGTCATGGTGTAAACAATGGTAGAAGTAGCCATTTTGTATTTTCCCTGCTCTCCGCGTTAGTCGGCTAAACTCCAGCGAAGGAAGAGGGTGTGTTTATTGTCTGTCCCCTGGACAGGTGTAAAAATTACATAAGTACGAGAGTTATTAAATCATACTCTTAATTAGCAGTTGACATAACATCTAGGCTTTATGTTAGCAGTGTATTTAGATACAACATACACTTGCTCTTTAATAGAAAGCTTAAAATATCAAAAATGTCTCTGCGACAACCAGTCTTTCGGACAACCACATTAGTTGTCCGTGGGACATTCATAGTTGTCCGTGGGACAATATTACGAAATCTTGCCATTTAATAAGTTTTACACATAGATAATGTAAAGAAATTAAGGTAAATAAAATAACAAACACTCTTATGTTTCTATGTGATTTTCAATGATATGTTTGATGTAAAACTGATGGAGTGCTTCGTCTTTATACTCGTATCAGGTAGAGCAACAAGACGAAGTCATATTGAAAAGAAAAGAAGCTATTACAAGATTAATTTCAAATTTACAGCCAGAAGTAAGGGCTCTTTGGAAACACAATAAAAGACGACGCAATAAAGCTTTTGAAAATATTCTTGCAATTGTGACCTAGGGCTCCAATCGCCTTGCAAGAAATTAACTTTCCCAAACATGATAATGATCGTATATCGATAATCATCGATCGTCCGAGTATAAGAGTATCTACATCTACACCTCTAAAAAACAAAAAGGAAGAAAAAAGATTCGACGTGACTGGTCTAAAATATATAAAGAGAATTGAGACTAAAATTTAAAACTGAAACATGAAAAAAAAAATATGAAAAATATAAGAAAAGAGAGCATCCATACTAATATTATAAATGCGAAAGTTTGGATGTGAGTTTGTGAGTTTGTGAATTTGTGAGTTTGTGAGGATGTTTGTTACTCAATCACGCAAAATCTACTGGACGGATTTCGATGAAATTTGGTACAGAGGTAGATAATGACCTGGAATAGCACATAGGCTACTTTTTATCCCGGGAAAAAGCACTGTTCCCGTGGGAAATTCACGCGGGCGAAGCCGCGGGCAAAAGCTAGTCGAAAATAAAATAAAAAACCGGCCAATTGCGAGTCAAACTCGCGCACCGAGGGTTCCGTACACGCAAAGCATAACAAACATAGCTCTAACTAAAAGTCCAACTAGTTTCAAAAACAAACTTAACTTTGCAGTTCGATCCCTAAAACTCATACTGAATCCAGCGCAAAAATAAGTTTGTAACACTATTTTTTTAGACTTCCAATAACATATTTACAATTTTTAGATTTATTCCTCTACGTACTGTTAGACCTTGCTTTTTGCCAAATTTCATAATTTTAGGTCAACGGGAAGTACCCCATAGTTTTTGATTGCTGCCTAAAATCGCAAAATGCGAAAATTCGCCATGTTTACGGTAATATTTCTTGATCGCGTTGACGTATAATTTTGATTATTCTTTGGCTGAAAGAGACTGTGGATCCGAGTATTCGATATTAATTTCAACTTGATACCTTCAGGCGTTCCTGAGAAAATAAAGTTTGACAGACAGACAACAAAGTGATCTTATAAGGGTTCCGTTTTTGCCTTTTGAGGTACGAAACCCTAAAAATATTAAAAGAAAAGAAAATCGAAAAGTAATGTCACCAAAGAGCACTACAGGGTGTAAAGAAACCGTAAAGAAACATTCATTAAGAACATTTAAAAAAACTGTCGACAAAAAAGAAAGAAATCCAATCATAGGACTGAAACGTAATATTGAAACAAAAATAATTAAACTTTTGTTACAGAACTGTCAAAAATATTTAAAACCTTTTTGATAAAATATAGCTGGTAAAAAGAGACTGTTTCAAAAGACAACGAAAAAGCATAAAATGGACGATGGTTTAAGTCGCTTCGCTCCTTGCTTCCGTGTATTATGGTTTACGTTGGCTCGTCGCTTTGCTTCTCGCAACTCTCTCGTCTCGTGCGTTGTACTTTGGCTCTTCGCAACTCTATCTTATCTCGTGTATTATGGTTTACGGAGGCTCGTCGCTTCGCTTCTCGTAACTCTCTCGTCTCGTGCATTGTGGTTTACGTTGGTTCGTTGCTTTGCTGCTTACAACTTTATCTTGTCTGGTGCGTTATGGTTTACGATAGGTAGTCGCTTCGCTACTCGCAACTTCATCTTGTCTCGTGCATTACATATGGTTAATGTTGGCTCATTGCTTCGCTTCTCGCAACTCTATCTTGTCTCGTGCGTTATGGTTTACGATGGATCATTGCTCCGCTCCTCCCAACTCTCTCTCTCGCCTCCCACGTCATGGTTTACGTTCGCTCGTCACTTTGCTCCTCGTAACTCTATCTAGTCTGGTGTGTTGTGGTTTACGTTGGCTTATCGCGCTTTTTCTTCAGCGCGACCCCTGAGGGTTCAAAAAACTTAAAAGTGCTATGTAGGTCGCAAATTATACATATAGTCAAACCTTAAGTTTGAATTATGTGACTATTGTTGTTCAATCTTGATTAAAATTGTAAGAAGGTAAATATAATACAGTTTTGATGAATTTCAAGTGTTTTGTTGCGTTCCTTAACTATAAATCTACGATTCCAGTTTCTTTTGGACAACCAAAAAATCTACTGGACAACTAAAATGTCCCTATGAAAAGAGAACAAATATTACCTCTTTTCCCCTTAAAAACTATGAAATGTTTATTTATTTTTTTATCGATGTGTTAGGTTAATTCAAAATAAACCCACAATAATGTCAGTTGTATAATATTTGCGGAATAAAACTATTTTTAAGAAACTTTTCATCAAATACAGAAATTATGGTTGTCCAATTTAAAAGTTATGTGTGCAATAATGAGTAAATTACTAAAACTTAAAAAACATGCTGATTTTTTGTTATACAAAGTGTTTCCTTTAAGATAAAGTACATTTCACTATATCAAAAAAAAATATTAAACTTAGTTGTCCAGGCGACCGATTTTATGGGACTTCAGTTAGTTTACGAGCGAAAAATCAACAATTTTGATGCAAAAGTGCTCTGCTCTATGCAGAATCATAAAATATAATAAATTTTCCAACTTCTGAGGCTTTGAAATAATTTAAAAAAAAGTTGATTGACCCTTAAATCACCTCCACTCCTGAACTATTACAGATTTCAGCAAATTGTTATGAAATTGCACATACATTATGGCAGGGATAACTAGAATATAATTGAACATTAAAAGGTTATGAGTCATTGAAAAACAGTAATATCTTTTTAGAAATAAATCAGTAATTTTACATTCATTTTATAACACACTTGTCTCAACTCATCCATATACCACATTATGAGCAATAAATTTAATTTAATTTCATCACTCAAATATTACTGATTTTAATCAAAATTAACATGGATAAGTTAAATCCAAAAGGAGATCTTATTGGGTTATAAATTAAAATCCAATATGAATGTGTTGTTCAGTTGGTCAGTGTCCACTACTTTTTATGAACTTCCTAGTTCTACCAGGTTCAGCCAAAAGTTTGGGTAGTGGCTATGTAAAATTGTATTTATAATGATAGAGTAACTTCAACAATTACCGCAAATGATATGTGAAACATATTTGATAAAATACATACCGGGTGATGTCGCCCCAATACCACTCTGCATTTTCGAGATTCTCATCAGCTGACTTCTGTGGGACGCCGATTTCAACCATTATTTCATTATCAAATCACTATTGCTATATTATCACGCACTCGCGCACCTAATCCAGGTTCATAATTGGACAATATTTGTTTAACTTTAACTTCTTTTGAAAGCTAAGAAAATCGTAGCGGCTTTGACTGACGTGATGTCTTCCGCGTTTGAGGTTACACAAAAGGAAAGCGCTCAATAGCTATAATTAAGTCGGTTTTGAATGTTCATAGTTATTGAAATTAATAATAATTCGTTAATAGAGTGTCACTATCTTCACAAAAATATAAAATGTTCACAACAGGAGTTATCTAGATCACAAAGGAAATGGGCGAGATCGGAGATTTGTCTGTTAAAATGGCACATCAATTTTCACCATGCTTTAATTTGATCACATCAGAATTTAACCAATACGAAAGGAAACGTTCCAAACGATCAAACATCAGAGATAACAATTTTCACAGTCTCAAAGAATTGAAAAACTAGTTCAATTCACAGCCAAACAACACCATCCGTCATCCGCCATGGTTGGTTGGTTGCGATCATAGAGTATTATAATATATCTGGTTGCGATCACGGCTGGCAATGTTCAATAGATCAGCCGAGTACGTACGAATTGATTGAGTGAGGTGAACGATGAATTGGAAAGTGATATTTTACTTCATTCCCACCCTCCCCGCCACCCTTTCGTTTCCCCTTGTTTGCGTGTCCTCCATCTTGATTTATCTGTCACTCAATTTTGCTTCGTTCAGATTTTAGTCAGTCAACATTTCACTGAGGTTGTGTGTGTACGTGCTCATGCGCATTGTGATCTGTTGTCTGACTCCATCTTGCTTTGCTTTGCTTCTTTTATGTTTTATTGTTTGGTTGTGTGGTGTTAAAAGACGTTTTTACTCATTGTGTTTTTATTACATTGCGAAAGGACGCTAAAGTTTTTCTACGACAGGACGTTTTTAGATTGTAGTGCGTTGGACGCTTTTATATTGTGTTGTTTATACGCCAGGACGTTTTATTTTCTAAAAATGTATTATGATAAGTGCTGCATTCCAAATTGCCGGAGTAAGAGAGGCACTCCTCTCCATAAATTCCCAAAAAATGCAGATAATAGAAAAAAGTGGCTGGATTCCATAAACTGTATCGAGCTTATGACTTTAGATACAAATAAATTATTGGTTTGCAATGAACACTTTGAAAAGAGATTTCAATCATCATCTCGCCGAATTACTGTAAAAGCTTACCCTACGCTTTTTACCACTGGCCATTTACGCAAATCACAAGAGCAAGGTATGTATTTTACTTAGGTATCTAATCTACATTTTTATTGTATTTTTTATTATCACTGTCAATTTGAATTTTATGATTTGCATCACCAAGTCCTTTGCCTGGGCTTCCATTATTTTTTGTATAGATAATAACAAAATAAGCCTCTTGGTAAAAAAGCCCCTTACATTATAAACACTTAGCTCTAACTAGTTCTAGTCCTATTAATATTATAAATGCAAAAGTTTTGATGTGAGTTTGTGAGGATGTTTGTCCCTCAATCTCTCAAAATCTACTGGACATAGGGTATTGTTTATTCCAAAATTCCAAATAGGGAGCGAAACCCCATGGGATGCATAATAGCTTTTGCACTGCTTACAAATCACACAGATTGAGTAGCCCCAAAGTAAGTTCAAGACTTGTGTTATGATGGGATACTAAATCATCTATACTATACTATATATAAACAAACATCCAAGACCCAGGTCAATCAAAAAATGATCATTTTCCATTTTGACTTGGGATTAAACTCGGGACCCAGGATCTAAACCGGTGTGGTAGTCGGGTGGGATTGACCATTAGGCCACGGAGGTCATCTATTATCGTCATTTGGAAATAGACATTGCAGTCCTGAAATCCCTACTGATTGTTATTTTTTACTTAATTGTCCAGACTGGGACACTAGTGGTGGTTGTCAATTCAAGTCTAATGGGTATATGTACTCTAAATACTCTAATCACATTTAATACTAGGCTATCAAGCAACTTCCCTTCCCTGCCCTTCGGGCACCGTTGCTGGTGCCTGAAGGGTTAATATTATTATGTATTTAACTTACTATATTTTTATAATCAAGTCACTTTGCTTTTTTTGACATTTTGTTGACCCCATTAAATTTATTGCCAAAATAATGCTATATTTTTTTGCATAATAATAATTAGGTCAGATTAGTTATATTTAAGTTTAGTTGATTGAGTTTGAATTGAATTGTTGCTTTTCAGAAAATCGAGCGCCTTTTGACCATGATTATGCAATACCTAAAAAACACATGGACCACACTTATTGCAAAACTACTGAATTACCTGCATTGACACAGAAAAATGAAGCTTTTATGGGTAAAATATTTTAAAATGTATATACATACTTAGAAGCGGTGGTGGCCAAGTGGTTAGGGTGCCCGACTGAGACTTGAAAGGCCCGAGGTTCAAATCCTGCTCATGCTGTATGAGTTTGTATACCAATCTGACTAATATGTAGTAGTTTTCATTGACCACCACTTGCTTCCAATGAAGGAAACCTGCAGTCGATGGTTATGAGCTATTATGAGAAATGGAGAAGGCAATGGCAAACCACTTCATTAACATTGCCAAGATAGTTGTTGTGTGTTTCATTCGACATAATACCTCAGACTTGAGGAATACGACTAAAAGAGGATTCATACTTATATTACGTAAAAAAGTAATGTTTACACATGAATCTTTGAAACTAGGTACTATTATTTTTGAGAATAAATTAAGTTATATTTGTCCTGTTAATTTTAACTTGCACATACAAGAGTTTTTTTTTCAAATAAACATGCATCTTAGAATAGCTTATAAGTGCTATTTTTAAGCCTATATAAATAAAAATAGTTGACTTTGACTGTGAGCTCAATAATTTGTGTATAAAGTAAACTTTTTTCAGATTGTTTCCTTTGTTTTCCAGATGTAACCAATACTGTACCAGCCCTATCCACTTCCAGATTAAGACGATTAGGTAAATAATGACTTACTTACTCTTGAATAAATAGAATACTAAAAACATCAATCAGTGGTTTGGTTCACCTGCCAGTTAACAGTTAACTTTGTCTATATATATAGTAATGTTAATTAAAGTAGTTTTTACTCAAAAGTGTATTAAATAATCCATCCACATGTTTTTGTCTGTAACTTGAAAATAAACAATAACTTTATGATCAATTTTTGAGTTAAATTGTTGTTTTTCAGAAAACAAAGTGACTCTTGGCAATACCATACATGACCATAATTATGGAATATCTAAAAAATACATGGACCACACTTATTGCCAAACTACTGAATTACCTGCATCAATACAGAAAAATGAAGAATTTATGGGTAATATATTATTTTTATATAATTATGATATTTATGATATATTTTTATAATTATGAGTACCATTTTAAATAGATATACTTATGTAATTTAATGAAACTCTATTTATAATCCTTGGAAGTTGTTATTTTAGAGCAAAAGCATGTGTTTTGTTATGTTTGTTTTAACTTACATAATCACCAATTTCAATTTATAATTTACAAACAGAAGTTGTGACTGTAAACTTGTCTCAGATTGTTTAATTGTGATTTCCAGATGTAACCAATACAGTAGCAGCCCTAACCTCTTCCGGATTAACTGAATTGGGTAAATATTTAATATTTTACTCTTGTTTACTTCCATAATCATAGAATAAATTCATAGTTTTCATTTATAGAAATTCAACTACAATCCATGTTATGTATTGACTTTCAGTTAACACTATTAAAAAAAAGAGTATTGATTTGAAGTGATAGTTATTTTAGTCCTTATAGTCATACTGAATCCAATCTCATCCAACTTTATATTGTACTGTCACAAAGATTGAAGATTACCCTGCACAATCTGCCTGAATATCCAGGGTAATCTTCAAAATAGCTTAAGTTTCTGATTTTGGTGGAATTTTTTTTTGAAGATTTAAGGAAATTACAGGTGAAAATATAGGGTAGTTGTCTTGCAGAAATATTGAGGGTTCTTTTATGAATATGAAAAACCCTAAAACCAATTCACGCGGGCAAAACTGCGCGCAAAAGCTAGTGGTGCAATAAAATTTTATGTATTTATTTTACGGTTAAGTTTTATAAAAAAAATATTTAGCTTGAATGATAGCAGTAATAGTGGTAATAACTTACCTATGTATTTTATTTTTCAGATACAATTACAACCTCTACATGGCGTCATGTGCAATGTGTGAACGTAGCCGCAGGTACTTAATTGTTTTATTTACGATCAACCATACCCTTTTTTACATGTGGAAAGACCCTCGTCTCGTCCATCCAGCCACGAAGCCGGACGGGTATGTGGCACTTGAACCCACTAAACACACGGAGTCAACCCCTACCGCATATATGCCAGGATATATGCCTCTCTAGTGAGAGGGCCGGAGCGGTCCTTTCTACCCGAGGCCAAGCGACGGAATCCCGTTTCTATCACCCCTTCAGCCCTCAATTTTCTTTTACCTGACCGGGTCTGGTCCTACCACATCTCAGCCAAAGAGGATAGGTTGTCCCTATTTTTTTTCCAGATTCGGGGGGAATCAACTATACTCTGCCCTAGCATTATTTAATGAATAAAAGCAGCCAAAGCAAATATACCAAGGGGCTACCGTAAAGAATATATACCGGGCTGGAACGCTGATAGCGAAAAACTGTACCAAGAGTACCAAACGACAGAGGACCACAGTACTGGAGCCACACTGCTTAGAACTTTGGACCAATATAGGAAGGAGAAATGGGAATCCTCACTTGGAAATATAGACTTCAAAAGATCGAGTAGGAAGGCTTGGAGGGTCTTGCACCGCCTGACAGGTAAACAACACCCACCAAAAATTGGTCCAAATATCAGACCTGATGCCATTGCAAACCGAATGGTAGACGTTACCAGAGCAAAGCGGGATAGTGTGTTCACGAAGCAGGTAAAGAAGGAACTAAGATCTGCCAGGAAAATCGCTCCAACAGGCCAGGAACTCTCAAGACCCTTAAGTGCCGATGAGGTTCTGAATGGCATAAAGCTCTTAAAATTGGGGAAAGCAGCAGGCCCGGATAATATTTATAACGAATTCATTCGAGCCATGGGCCCCGCTTGCGTAAACTGGCTTACTGCTTTCTTTACCAACATTATGCAAAACAACTGCCTCCCGAAAGAATTCAAGCGGGCAAAAGTCATCGCTATTCTAAAGCCTGGTAAGTCCGACGATAGTCCTGAAAACTTCCGTCCAATCTCTCTTCTAAGCTGCATGTTCAAGTTACTGGAACGCCTCATCCTCTCTCGAATTACCCCCTACATAGAGGCCGTCATCCCACCAGAGCAAGCCGGCTTCAGAAAGGGACGAAGTTGCACGGATCAAGTCTTGGCCTTGACCACGCATATCGAAGCTGGATTCCAAGGACAGCTAAAATCCACAGCAGTCTTCGTGGACTTAACAGCAGCATATGATACTGTTTGGAAACAGGGGCTAGTATGCAAGGTCCTCAAAACTATACCAAGCAGAGAAATAGCAGATCTCATCATGAATATGCTCAGCGACAGAGAGTTCGAGGTCCATCTGGGGGATGCTAAAAGCCATAAGAGAAGATTAAATAACGGTTTACCACAGGGCTCTGTACTCGCCCCAATTCTCTTCAATCTGTATATCCACGACTTGCCACCCACTGAGTCAACTAAGTTTATATACGCCGATGACATAGCTCTTGTTTACCAAAGCAAAGATTTTAAGTCTGGAGAGGAAGTGCTGTCGTCTGACTTGGAAAAGCTCAGCAAATACTTTCATGAGTGGCGCCTAATACCGAGCGCGAGCAAGACAGAAGTGGCTTGTTTCCATCTCAGTAACCGTCTTGCCAACTACCAGCCAGCTGTTTCTTTCAGAGGAGAATTGCTGAAGCACAACCCTTTTCCTAAGTACCTTGGGGTAACTCTGGATAGAACCCTGACGTATAAGGAACACCTCCAGAAAGTGGCTCTAAAAGTCGCCTCTCGGAACAACATTGTCCACAAACTCTGCGGCACTACCTGGGGTGCATCCGCAGACTGTCTGCGTACATCGGTTACAGCTCTGGTTTTCTCTGCTGCTGAATACTGTGCTCCAGTGTGGCTAGAAAGCGCGCACGTACACAAGGTGGACACTAAACTTAATGAGGCTATGCGTTGTGTATCAGGAACAATTAAATCCACTCCAATCCATTGGCTCCCGGTTCTCAGTCATATTGCCCCACCTCACCTCCGTAGAATGCAAGCACTGAAGAGAGAGACTGAAAAGATACAGCTGAATCAGTCACTGCCTATCCACTTGCCGTTTTGCCATCCGCCATCCCAAAGACTCAAGTCTCGCCACCCTGCCTGTATTTCAGCTTTAAAACTGACCGATTTTGATATAAAGGAAAGTTGGAAAAACGAGTGGCATACACACACAATTGGTACCGCCCATCAAGCCATAGACCCTTCGGCTAGACCGGATGGTTTTTGCTTGCCACGAAAACTCTGGTGTTATCTGAACCGGCTAAGGACAGGTCACGGACGCTGCAACTATTTCCGGCACAAGTGGGGCTGGCGCGACTCCGCTCTCTGCGACTGCGGCGAGGAGGCTCAGACCATGGAGCACATCATACAGCGATGCCCCCGGCATTCGTACCCAGGCCCCCCAGAAGATCTGTATAAACTAACACCCGACATAATCTCGTGGCTCGGGACCCTGAATGTGGATCTATAATACTTTTTCTTTTTTGATTGTTACATTATAGTGAGTGAATGTGGTAAACGCCATACGATTAAATAAATTTAATGAATGGAAGATAACGCCTGCGAATTCATAAGCGCATTAAAATCCCGTTTTCCCCCGTTCCCGTTGGAATTTCAGGAAACTCTCTTAATACTCTCCTACACTCCCTAAGGAACCTACATATGCCAAATTTTTGCTTCCTAAGCCCGTTGACTATCAGTCATTCAGTAAGGGAAGAGTTTTTGATTGATTTTTAATGTTTTCAGAAGATAAAATTATTACTAAGCAAGATTACACGCTCAAAAGGCACATGATGGACAATACACAGTGTAAATCGCCAAAATTGCAGAAATTATACGCTTCTTCACTGGAAAATGAAGAACTAATAGGTAACGAAATATTTTTTTTAACATTCTTACTTTTTACTTTATATACATCTTTTAAAAAATAATTGCTTTAATGCCAAGGGCACTGTGATTCATATGAAATTAAATATGTAATAGCAAATCATTGCAGCATTGCATTTAATAACACTCCATTCCATTTGGCAAGTAATCCTAACTAATATTATAAATGCGAATATGAGTTTATTTGTTTACACTTTATATACTGAACCAATCTTCCTGAAATAGTACTGAAGAAGTACTGAAAAGTTATTGATAATACACAAATATTTTATTTGACATATTACAAAAAAGTAAAAGTAGTTATATTCTTCTTTTAGTAATGTTTGGTTGTTTTTTTTCTAGATATAAATAGTCCAGCAGACTCCACATCCATTTCTGGACTGGCAAATAAACAAATTATAAAAGTGAAAAAAGTGCCAGGTACATGTTATTTAAGAATTCTATTCTATATATTTTTTTTTTCAGATTTTAATATTATCTACGACTTATTATTTAATCATTTTCAGGTAAAACTTCATCGGTGCCTGAAGGGATGCACTCAAAACAAAGATTAGTACCTAAGAAAGTGTGCAGGAAAAGAACAATACCAAGTGTAAACCAGCTTACACCAAATTGCCATAAATTATATAAAGAATTTAAGAAATCAAGGAGACAATTGTTTAATGTAAGGGCTAAACGAGCGTTAGACTTTTCAAAGAATTTTGAAGATAAGTTCAAAAATATGAACGCAATATCAAAAGAGTTCATTAATATGCAGCTTAACATGTGCACAAAACCAAAGAAAGGTAGAAGGTTCACACTTAAAGAAAAATTAATATCTTTATCAATAATGAAACAAAGCCCTAAAGCTTATAGATTTCTCCAAAAATTTTCATATTGCCCTCGGGAACCACTTTAAAAAAATGACATCCGAATTAGATGTAAGGACGGGCATTAACAATCAATTGTTCAATGTTATTAAAGAAGAGGTATGTATATTCTTATTTTGTTGTCATATCTTTTTCTGGCACACTTTTATATGGATAAGAATATTGAACTTAATATGTCCATTTCTGGTATGGGTATGAGACAGGCCTTCAAAAATTAAATACTTGAAAAATTAAAGTTCTATGAAAAAGGAATGAGGCAAACCTTTTAAAGAGATACAATTTCTCGGAATAGCAATATTGATCTTTGTACTAGTAATACTTTTATTTAGTTTTACAATTTTTAGCCCCATCCCTCTTACTGTGAAATGAACAGATTTTTTAAACAACTGAATAAAAACTGTTGTTTCCAATTTAAGGTTGGCAATTGGAAAGATACAAAGAAATTGTGTACAATAATGTTCGATGAGATGTCACTGGAGCCCGGTTTAAAATATTCGGACAAGGAAGATTCCATACACGGATTTGTGGAATTAGGAGGTATTGTATTTAATGACATTACATGACTTATGGAAAGTAATATTTATTTATTTTGCCTACAAATAAAATTGCAATGGCACATAGCCAGACAATGCTGTAGGAGTGTTAAAGAAATATTTTAAATGTGTGTGGTAAATAAATGGATTGTTAATAAAACAAATGGTGGAGACAAAAATAACATATCTAAACTCCGTGTTTTCCTACTTGTCCTATAATGTTAACAATCCTACCATGTATTTTTATGATTTTGCAACAATATAAATTAAATTAGACTTTTTAGGAAATTACTTACGTGGTTAATAAATATTTTACTTTCGAATGTTTAGGTTTGAACTAATATTTGATTTATTTTCAACAAAATTCAACAAAAAGTACTGTGAAGATTGTTTACATAATTAATTATTAACTCGTTTATTTTTTTAGGAGAAAAAAGCGGAAATATCGCCGAAAACGCGTTGGTGTTCTTGGTGAGAGGAGCAGTAACCAAGTGGCAACAGCCCGTTGCATTTTATTACACCGAGGGTGCAGTGTCCGCTTCAAAATTGAAAGTGATACTGAAAGAGGTGGTCACAACAATAATTAGAACCGGGCTTATTCCAGTCGCGCTCGTTTGTGACCAAGGTGCATCATTTCAATCTGCCCTGAAAACTATGCAACATGAAACTAGAGGTGATCAGATACGAGAAGGCTTGACGCCAGGTATATTTTTATTTAATTACCTAGTAATTTTTATTTATTTCAAAACAACTTAATTAACTTCATTATTAAACCTGACTCTTCAAAGCCAGAGTGAATAGGCTGCTTCTGGGTAAGCTCGCTACATCGTAGACCTCATCTCTGTCCTCGGACAAGATTGTGGTCAAGAGCAACCCCATCTTTAATTTAAAAAAAACACATATCAGTTACTTTGTAATTTTTTTAGAATTTTTGTCTTTCTGTCTGTATGTTTATACGCGCATCACGCAAAAACTACTGGACCAAATTTGATGCGGGTTTCACTATTGCATTGTAGAAGGTTTAACTTAAAATCTGGCGTAGGTTTCATCTTGATACGCCGCTTAGAACCAGAGATATAAACTTTTAGTAAATTACGCGCGAACGAAGTTCGCGGGCACGAGCTAGTAAGTGATATATAAACGTAATTTTGTATCTGTATCAGTTACTGTGTGCATGAAGTTGACTTAATAAAATATATTATTTTTATTTACAGATGACACTGTTCATATTGGTGGAATGTCATTGAGCATAATCTTTGATCCACCGCACCTTATTAAAGGAATCAGGAATAATTTCCTTACAAAAAATATAAAAATGGATGGGAAAATTTCCAAATGGGACGACATATTAGATGTTGACAAGACTGATTGCAAACACACCAAATTTAGATTGCTTCATAAATTAAAGGACGAGCATGTTATACCAGAAAAAATAAAGAAAATGAAGGTAAAACAATAAACTTTATGAAATAAATAAATGAGTTCAAAAAAAAAGAAAATTAGCAAAGGGCTTATTATGCTGGTGAAATAATATTTTCCACTTTAGCATGTTCAGTATTTTTTTCATCGAATTGAAGTAATATATTTTCATTAAAATAGCCAGTTTAATAGTTAGCATTCACAGTCGCGTCTAACAAACTGCTTTCGTATTTATTAAGGTAGGACTAATTAGGACATATACATATTACATATATTGTAGTACCTAAGCATATAGTCTACTATTAAAATTTATTTTTATTTTCAGGTCAAAAACTGTGTACGCGTGCTAAGCAAATCTGTTTCGTCTGCCTTAGCATATACTGCTGATTTTTGTAAGTAAATAAATTATTGTTTATGTTACTTGTAAGGAATTATGCAAAATACATCCTAAAGCGGGCATTATGTTGCCCCCTTTTCCGTATTTACACATAGAGCTAAACGCATATCCGAACTTTTGATCCTACTAATATTATAAATGCGAAAGTTGGAATGTGAGTTTGTAAGGATGTGATTTGGTATACGGGTAGAATATTTTTCTACCCGTATAAGTATCTTCTTCAGCTTTGCCATTTCCCATTTCATTTGGGGTCGGCCCTCCTAATCCTCTTGCGCCATTCGTCTCTGTTGTGCACCATGTCAGGGGCGAGACCCATCGTCGCCATGTCTGATTTATTAGTACTGGTCCAGATCGTGGGAGGTCGTCCCCTACCCGTATAAGTATAGTACTTAATTTTTCTAATAAATAGTATATTAATTAATTAAAATAGTGATTAATATACTATTTATTCTTTTGAATTTTGAATATGCTTTAGTAATATTATGTTTTTTTTGCAGCTCATTACTCTGATGGAAGACCTGTCAGCAAAACAATTTTAAATACAGCCCAAACCGTCGGGTTTTTTGACGATTTATTCGATAGCGTAAATGGCTCCACCCTCGACCATAAAAAAAGCGGAGGAAAATCACTAAGAAAAGCGGTCACAGAAAAATCTATACACCTCAAATTTTGGAAACAAGCGATTATAAAACTAGAAAATATGCGATTTGTTAATAAAGACGGCAGTGAAAAGTCCGTGCCTTCGTTAAAAAATTGGATAACTACATTAAAAAGTTACCAGAGGGTGTGGCAAGTATTATCTAATAAAAAAGTTAAAGTCATGCGCCCTCGTTACATGAATTCAGATCCCATTGAAAATTTTTTTGGCCGAGTGAGGGCGTACAATTTTAGAAATAATGATCCAACTTGCCACACCTTCGGAAGTACTTTTAAGTCATTATTAATCACCGGTTTTATAAAATTTCACTCAGATTCATATAATTGTGAAGATGATAATTGTGACCAATTAATTAAGGTGCAATCTTTGTTTAAAAGAAATGAGGAGGTCAAACACGATGTATCAAATAAGAAAGAAGATATAAATGTGGAGACGGATGAAATTATCACAGATGACCTCCTCATAGAAAATTTACAAGTACAGGCAGCCCGAGAAAGATTAGATATCCACGCGAAGGCATATACAGTTGGATGGGTCATTAAAAAAATATTTTCAAGAACTAATTGTGACCGATGTAAGGAATATTTATTATCTACCGAAAGTAATGATGCAGTGAATAAATGGATAAAAAAAAGAGAGTACAAAACTATAAAATTAAAAAAATTGACCTATCCAACTGAAAATGCTATCCGCTATTTTGGATATGTAGTCGAGGAAACCACTGGATACTTAGAAAATAATGCCCAAAACGAAAAATTAACAGCAAATATTAAAAATATATTGAAAACTAAGTATCCTTGTAGTTTCCTCGACTGCGAAAAAGAGGTCGTATTTACGAATATTTTGTAAACATATCAACAAGATTGACTATTTTTAATTGGTGCAACATTATAAACCGGATTTTAAAGGGCACGGATTTAATAAGGTTAGACCGTACTTCATTACCAAATATGCAAAATAAAGCTTTTGTAAAATATAAGAAAAAATTGAAAAATAAATCATTTAATAAATAAATTTCAATTGTTTTATTTTTCCATGACACCTACATTCAAAAGTCTAATCATAAATATAATTTAGGTACATACCTAAATGTATACCTGTATATAGTAAAAGGCTGTTTGCAAAGTTTGTTCTTTGCCACCTAGTAAAAAAACCTAGTCGTCGTTCAATTTTTCGGTCACGAACTGTCATAGTCGATTTTCAAATATGTCAAAACCAAATTAGATTCATTCTTTGCCTCGGCCAATCAGAACCGGCCGCCTTACGATACAGAAATTTTGTTCGAAGACGTCTGTCTGAACCTAGTGTTCTCTATTTAGTTTGTGGTTGCGATCGGTTACGATCGGTTGCTATGCGGTTCGGTTGCGAAAATCACAGGGAGGGGTACCAACAATGAAAAAGTGAAACCAGTGCGGCCCGGAGGCACTGAACAGTCGATAATCTAGTAATCGTGCGTGCGTGAGTGCTGGCTGAGTCAGAGAAA
The DNA here is from genome assembly GCA_018467065.1 of Ephestia elutella. Classification (NCBI taxonomy): domain Eukaryota; kingdom Metazoa; phylum Arthropoda; class Insecta; order Lepidoptera; family Pyralidae; genus Ephestia; species Ephestia elutella. The sequence goes on from CM031575.1 coordinate 5,234,021, forward strand.
TGGACTAGCTAGTCAGCATCTCATCACTAGTCTTCTAGTCATTGTCAAATCAAATTGTCAAGTCAATAAACGATTTTGAGATTTTGATGATTTTGTGCAAAAATTAAATTATTAAATAGTCTCAAAATTAATTATTTTCTATCTATTCGGGACCGCCAATCGAATAGAATTGAAGTGAGTTGATTTATAATAAAGATGAAGGATTCAAGTTTTGAGATGGAGGTGGAATAAAAATAATGATCTTGAGAAACAACCTGGATTCAAAATGTTATCAAAAAAGATACTCCTTTATTTACTGTCGTTAATTATTTGCGTTTCATCTACCCATATACATGGCGACTTTTCGACCGGAGATTTCTTCAAGTTCTTGGTTAAATTTGGCTTTCAAAAGACGGACATTCACTACCAGAAGGAAACATATGGGTATATTTTTGGTAATATAACTTCGAATGAACAATTCAAATATCCCATAACATTCGCTGTTTTGGACCGAGAACATTTTTTACATTATTATAAAAATCGTCATATACCTAACAAAGAAGCAGCATGTCAAGTGATGTTTCAGCATTTGAACAGTTCTGCATTTCATCCAATATGCAATGGAAAGGGACAAGATTTATTCAGAAGAATACCTTGCCCAAAAGGTGAATTATGTGTTGATGAGGATATGCCCTGGAATGTTGTGAAAAATAATCAGTTTACATATCTGATTATGAATACAGGTCAACCAAGGTAAGTAGCGGCAACTGCAAACCACATTGTTTCAAATTTTAATTTCATTCCTCAATTACTGATGCTTGGTTATGGATGTCATTTGAGCCTAAAATCATTAAGTTAAATAATTTAGTATGTTATTATTCTGATATTATAAAAATAAAACATTATTTTTAGATAAAAATGGCAGATGCCAGTGACAATAACAATTCTTTTCAGGTTTTGGTATATTTCCATGGTATCCTGTTATTTGGATGTGTCGGACTGCTCATGGCATCATTACAAAGGGTCACCATCCAAAGACAACAAAACACTGACTAATACACCGCAAAAGCTGCATTATGACTTTTGGCTGGTGAACGGAAGTCCCAACTTGTCTTTGTACAATACACTGCTGTACCAGTTCTCATTTGATCAACAGAACACACTTGAACTGTACTTGGTGTTTTGGTTGTTTTATATTATACTTTTACCAGTGCAGATTTATGCTGTTAGGTAAGTTTGAGATAATTAATCTTTATGTGTTGTTCTTTTTTGGAACTAAGTATGTAGATGGATTAAAAAAATTAGTTGAGAATGACTTATATTTAAGTACATGCTTGTCTCCATAACGACACCACGGAAGGTCTATGAACTGGACTCAGAAGAAAGAAAATTAACTTCATTCTTGTTCTTTTTGAGTTGAAATTAGTAATCAAATTAAAAAAAAAAAAAAACAATAAATGGCCACAGCAACTGCCCTGTCACTAACTTCATTGTGATCCTCTACTGTACGAAAGGTCATCAAATATTCATAAAATTTCAGGACTCAGAAGCATCCAGTGACAAAACTGTTTACGTTTAGTCTTGTGCTGGAGTTCATAGCATTCTGCTTCAATGTCCTGCACACTGTGAAGTTTGCAGCGGACGGGGTCGGGTTTGCTGAGCTGTCAGTTGCTGGTGATATTCTGGACATCATGAGCAGGGTATGTTAGATTACATTTTTGCCTACAAAAAGTTCTTAGAGCAAGTGAAGCAGAATCCATTGAAATTGTTACAGAGTTTAAAACAATTTTTGTACACATGTTTTGTAGTATAAATCTTAAAATGTAGCATGGATGAATTTGTTAGAATTATCCAGAGCTTAAAAAAATATTACTTCTAACTTTAGCCCAATGGAAATAAGTATCAAATCTGCTCAGTAGTTTTCGCAACAAACATTCATCCATTTATCCTGACAAACTTTTGCGTTTATATTATTTGTATGGTAAGATAAGATAAAATTTGGATTTAACCTTTTGCTTACAAGAAGGGTGACCTATGAGTAGTTACTATTAATCCGTATCTTACTAATATTATAAATGTAAATTTTTTAATGTGTGGATGTTTGTAACTCAATCACGAAAAGTCCACTAAATAGATTTTGTTTAAATATTGTATATCGGTAGAGAAGAACCTGGTATAGCACTTATGCTACATTTAATCGCTAATTTCCCACGGGAGCGCAGATAGTAACTAATAGTACTATCATATGCAAACTTCCCTATGAAACAAAAGCAAAGTTTATAATAAAATGGCACTCTTAAAATGTCATACGAAATTGAAACTTATCTCGTTGCACGAGCGTTCATTTTCCACTGGAGCCGCGATTGCCTGGCAACACCCTACTACCACTAAAAAAAAAAAGTTTTGACAGAAATGCGTTTTGTTTTTCAGACTTTGTTCATGTTGCTGCTACTGTTGTTAGCCAAAGGCTGGGCGGTCACTAGGATAGAGCTGACGTACAAGCCACTAGTGTTCGGAGTGTGGTTGGCTTATGGGATAGTCCATATCCTGCTTTATGTGTGGAACACAGTAAGTATGTTAATAAACAAACGCCATTGTTTATCATTCATCTGATTTTCCATTACAATTTTTTTTTTCTCCAGGTCTATATCCGATTATCATTTGGATAGAAACTATATAAATAATCTCCTTAAATTTTTTTAACTCATGACGGCAAATACTGATGAACCATCCTAACTAATATTATAAATGCGAAAGTGAGTTTGTTTGTTTGTTACCTCTTCACGTTTTATCTACTAAACCAATTCTGAAATTTGATAAATAGTTGGAAGTACAGAGTAGGACATATGGTACCTTTCATCCCGGGAAAAAGCACTTCAGGTGGGAAATTCTCGCGGGCGAAGCCGCGGGCAAAAGCTAGTAGCTGATAAATCATAAACTCCGCCTTTGTATATTTATCTTTTTAGTTATGTTTAGTTCACTTTGTATCCTTAGTACAATAAAGATACTACAAACAAAGAACAAACTGTTTAACAGAAAAAAAACTTACTTTCCTTATTGTCCAGATCTGAGTAATCTCTACTAATTGTAACTGTTTTTTTTTCGTCGTCGAAAGGCATTAAGGGAGACAGGGCCAAATAGCTATGGCACTAGCAAGTAACTAATAATTAAGGTTTAAGGGATGAATTAAGATTATTGGTTTTATTGTTTGACTTCTTGCAACACCCTTCCTGGGTTCATTCACTTTACTTACTTACCTCGATGGCTCGACGACCCAAAGAGGATCTTGGCCTCCGATCTAGTATCGGAGGCCAAGCTATGAAAAGTTTACCTATGAAACAACGAAATAATATACCATAGAACTCTAACAACGCCAAAAAATGGTTCCACGAAATAGGAACCTATGTGGGCGGGGCGTAAAATAGAAACCTCACTTCGCCTCAGTTCGCCGTGGCGCAGCGAGTTCAACGGTTGTACTTGTACCTAACGCATAAGTGTCAATTGTACGTATTATCGAGTAATTTCGCAAGTTTAATTAGCAAAAATAGGCCATCGTGTGTCGTAAAGTGGTGTAGAAATACACACAGATATGAAGAACAGCGGAATTACCTTTCTTTCCTTTGCCGAGACTAAGTAGTACTTATATTAATTCTGTGCCGAGACTTCAAACGCCAAGCGGCCGGGCCGTTTGTTTGAGCGGTAGCCGGCTGCCGCGGTGTGTTGACCCCGCCCCGTGACCTTGACGCGCCCAATCGTGTACTAGCTTTTTCTATGAGAATGTGTGAGTGTCTTGTTGTATTTAAGCACATTTGTTTGCGTAAATGGAACCAAGATTAGAGCGTTCGTTGTATGAGAGTTACACTTCCATATTTATTTATAATTCAATGCTATGAAAACATTAATATACCAACGAATGTAAACCTGATGCAAGATTAAATTATGAATTATAATTTCAGACGGAAGTAGACATAATAGAAGAAATCGACGAATACCAGACTTGGCCTGGTTGGCTCATACTGACTCTCCGTGTGGCCATCATGTCTTGGTTCGTGCTGGAACTCCGCAACACAATGATATACGAGCACAACATATCGAAACTCAACTTTCTGTTGCATTTCGGTGCTTCAAGCCTTGTTTGGTTCGTGTATTTGCCGATCATAGCTCTCATTGCGCTGCAAATCAGCCCCCTTTGGAGGTACAAGTTTTTATTGGGTAAGTAATTACAATACTTTTTATTTTATCTATATATGTATATCTACATACACACACAGAATCACGTCTTTATCCCTTACGGGGTAGACAGAGCCAAGAGTCGTGAGACTCGAAGGGCACGCTTTGCTAAATAATGGGCTTTCTGATGGAATGGAGATTCAGATATAATGTCAGGTTGCTAGCCCATCGCCTATGAGTGGAGGAATCCCCAGTTTAAAGCCCTTTCTCTCGATTGACTTTTTACAATCTGCGCGGGAAGAGAAACAGCTGGCACATTCTATGTTTTTTCTTTATTTCTTTAAAAAATAGATGCTGACTGATAATATATTAAGGCAGAGATGAAACCGCTAAACTTAGAAACTTGAAGCTTTGAGGAGAGTTTTTTTAAGTTGCAAAGTGAGCACTGAAATAAGAATTTTGGTTATTCTACCCCTTAAATCTGAAATGAGTGAAAATCTAAATTCACGTGCAAAGCCGAGGGAAAAAGCTATTTATTATTATAAAGTAAATTTTTGTTATATGATTTTTTTTTCCTTCCTGGAAAAAACCTGATAACACATAGGGACTTGAAGCGTAGTACAATATATCATACAAAGAGTTTATTGTGTAATCAGTTATAAATGTATAAACACATATCCATCTAATTGTCTATATGTAATAACATAAATAGAATAACTATTCTCTTTATGTTAGACTGCTCCCATTATTTACTATCTCGGTCACTAGTAGTTCGTACTATTACTTATACTGTGCCAGTAGGCCAATCTTAGTACCTTATGCGACTTACTTATCCTATGTTACTGATATAATTAACTAGATATTGATCGATTCGTGTAGTTTTTTTAATATTGACAGCTGATCGGATTTCGAGAGGTTTATATCTGATATCTTATCGATATTCTAACAGAGTAATCTACAAGTGGCCAAAAGACTACACATATATTTAAACAGGTTTTTTTTTATTATTAAACAGTGGCTTAGCTACTCGAGCGTCCAAGTCTAAGAGGCCCTCGTACCCTGACCAGAGAACTTTATTTTTCTATTTATTTATACATACATATATTCTATCTAGAGCTTTTTTGGTCGGGTCGGATCTCCAGACCTTTTTTGCCCCAGGGCTTATGGTTACTTAGCTACGCCATTGTATATATAAATTAATGTAGTTTTTTAGCATTTCAGATTTAAAAAACAATCCTACTTATAAATGCGAAAGTTAGGATGCGAGTTCGGATGTTTGTTACAAAATCTCGCAAAATCTACTGGATGGATTTTGATATATGTGTGTAAAATACCGGGAATAGCACATAGGGTGCTTACTTTTATCCCTAAATTCCCCTGGAGCATAACTGCGTTGTCATCTACAACACAATTTTTTAACCCAATTTTCTTTAACTGGTAAATTATACCTATATTTATCAGGGATTACGTACTCTGCGGATTGCCTGGCGTTCTGTGTTATGGCGCACCTCCTGTGGCCCACGCGCTCCGAACAGTACTTGCTGCTCGCACCATCTGACTATACAGGTAAGCTGATTTCAATTAGAGCGGTGGTGGCCGAGTGGTAGGGCGCCCGCCTGTGGATGCAAAATCCCAGGTTCGAATCCTGCCGGGCTACATGAGTTTGTATACCAATCTGACTCATGTTAGTTTTCATAGACCACCACTTGCTTCCGGTGAGGAAAACATCGTGAGGAAACCTGCACTCTGGTTGATGATTATCAGCTAGTGTGTGAAATGGAGAAGGCAAAATGGAATTCTTTATTTTATTCTTAGAATAAATCGTCAGTTATCCGAGAGTAAATGAATTTTACATTTTACCATCTGTAATTCTAAGAATAGAGAGCCTATTCGGGAATAGTTCCTTATACCACCGACATGCATGGAATAGCAGAGTAATCCTAGAATAAAAATGGCGTCTGCGCGTCATATGTTCTGTCTGTCTGCTGTCATTGACATAAAATAATATGACAAAAGACAGTTGCTAGGACCTAAGCCTTTACATCATTGCATTGTAGTACAACGTCTATTGGCCGGGTATTATATTCATTCATATTTTGTTCGTCGTTCATTCTGTTACACGCGTATAGTTATTTCAAGATGGAAAAACGACTATTGGTTTACTCGAGATAATAATAGAGGAATATTTATATACCTAGTATAGCTATACGCGTATAAATATAAGTTTGGTCGAATCCACCCTAAATAATTGAAACAGCGCCATCTATTACCATCTCGTACTAATTACCCAAAGAGCTTATCGAAGCAAGTGTGGCAGTAAGGTTTGTCGTTCTGTTCCTTGAAGGTTCCCTTATTAAGTTGCCTGAGGCAGAAAGCACATACGAAGTGTTCCGGGTGGAATTTCCGGAACATCGCTGTGATGCAGCGGCCAGCGATTGGTTTGTGGCAGCCGGCACACAGTGACCCCCGCTTGCCGTGCCAGAATGGCAAACCACTCCATGAAAATTGCCAAGAGAGTCGTTGTGTGTGTTTCATTCCATATAATGACCACGACCCTCAGTCATGAGGAAATACGACTAAAGAGAGAGAGAGAGATTTCAATTCATTTATTCGGTACAAAAAAGATTGTGTTGAAATATACAATATAAAAATAATTAAAACAGAATACATAAATAAATATATACGGACCAATCACACAGATTGAGCTAGCCCCATAGTAAGTTCGAGACTTGTGTTATGAGATACTAACTCAACGATTATGTTATAACAAATACATGTATAGATAAACATCCAAGACCCAGGTCAATCTGAAAAAGATCATTTTCCATCTTGACCTGACCGGGGATCGAACCCGGGACCCCCTGGTTCAGAGGCAAGGTCTTTACCACTGCGCTATGGAGGTCGTCGAGAACAGAATTACCTTTTTATAGCTAGCGCCCTACCCCGGCTTCGCTTGGAAGCGGTGGTGGTCGAGTGGTAGGGTGCCCGCCTGTGGCTGCAAAGTTCCAGGTTCGAATCCTGCCCGTTCTACATGAGTTTGTATACCAATCTGACTTTTTTATGATAGTTTTCATCGACCACAACTTGATTCCGGTGAAGGAAAACATCGTGAGGAAACCTGCACTATAGTTGATTGTCAGCTTCACTTCATTAATTTTGCCAAGAGAGTCGTTGTGTATGTCTTATTCCATACACCACCTGCTTCCGGTAAAGGAAAACATCGTGAGGAAACCTGCACATTGGCTGACTGTTTAGTTTACTAGTGTGTATACGGCTACTGGCACTAAATGGCGTCGTAAAAGTCATGTCAGATGCCTTTAGGCGACTTGAATAAAATCTGACACCAGTGTTAGTAATAACACATTCGCTAAGAAAGAAAGATTCCATACAGTGACTACGACCCTCATTCATGATGGAGGATTTATTTGTAAACGTATTAACAAACAAAAAAAAATTAATTCGCAGCGGGTATAGAAGAGTTAGATGAGTTCAACGAATCGCCACACGTGGTCCACAGCGACACTGTAGCACTTACCGCCGACTCCGTCAATGCTGACGAGGAAGATATCATCTTCACCAGAGCGCCCGTGAAGAACCCACTGGCATATTCATAGCATAGTCTCGGGAATTAAAAGTTACACGTTTTTTTCCAAGAATGGAGCAGACTCTAGCAAACAAATTAGGTAATTACATGTTTTAAGATAGTTAATTAGAAATGCAGTTTGTTTTAAACTACTTTTTGGAGGATTAAGGCTTTGTATCCACTAGGCAATCAATTCAATTCAAAACGTTTATTGCAATTCACATTACACAACAGGGGGTCTAAAAAGGCCACTTTGACGAATCAAAATATGATTCATTTCGCATTTCCTAAATATTTAAAAATGAACCTTGTAAGTGGTAGCATAAGCTTCATTTTTAAATATTTAGGAAATGAAAAATGGATTCTTGATGAGTGGCCGTTTTAGACCCCCAGTTCTCTTATAATAAGTAATTACTGTTATCATAAATATGAAATATAATAAATATGAACCCTGTCGGGTGCGCAATAGTAACAAGAAGGGAGTGGCAAGCGGGGCTTTGATTTTATGTATACATGCTAAATATATATTTAAGTCATTTAATGTCTTTGTCATTTAAAAACTCGTCTATTGTGTAATAAGCTACATATTGCTCTTTCTCGCTTTCTTCAGTTTTAAGCATGATGTGCTATTTCGAGAGATAGCATTACTATGTTGCCTATTGGATACAAGGCTTAAGTTTGGGTTGCCTGTTGGGTTGCCTAAAGATATCTCGTTTAAAGGTAAAAAAAAAGTATCACAGGTAGTATGTGCCAACTATTGGTTATAGTGGTGAAAATATAAGTAGTTTAGAACAAAGTGCTATTCGAAATAATGAAGGATCGTTCGATCTCAGATCTGTATGATTCGAATTTAGATATGTAATTGCACAATTTCTATATTTCTTATTAGTAAAGGCTTTGATAAAATTGTATGTGTAGCAGTAATGCCTCAGGTATTTCGATTCTAGATAACAGATCGAAATATTATCACACGCACAACACTAAAACCAGTTTGATTTAAGGATGTGAATGCCTTAAACTGAAAATGAGTTTATTTTTTCATTTTTTCTCGAAATAATTGTACTTTTGACAAAGTATGAATTATTACGTAAGAGAAATGCACAAATGTTACTAAATAAAAGTAAATTTGATGTGAATGCAGCAAAAATCAAAATACAAATGACAAAGTGCCAATTTGGAACTAATTTCTTACATTATGAACTTTAAGTGTCAGCTAGATAGTTAAAATTTTCCTTATATTTACTACAAAAGTAAAGAATTTATTAAGAGTTAAGATTATGAGATAGAAAAATGGATTGAATGCGTTGCTGTATGATTTTATGGTGATATTGTTTATTGTAAATATGAAACAATCTATGTGTAAGTGTATAAATTACCTACTAATTCTTGTGACGTTGCTTTCAATATTAATACAACACCAATAATACCGCCAATACACTCATTAATGCCTTTCTTACAAACTACAAAATATTGTTTGACGAAAAAAAATTAGTTATCCCCAGTTTTTTTTTAAATATGGTTTTGATATCATTTCTAAGTAGACATTTTCTAAGCGAAATGACGCGCCCCACCTCTGTATTAACGCACACAAGCAAGTTTCAAATATGGAAAAAAAAGTAGTGGGGCGCATCATTTCAGTTTAGACAATCTCTACCTAATGCTATCTCGGTTATCGGCTATGCACTAGATTAGATAAGATCTGGAGACCAGAAAAAAATATATTTATTGTTCATCCACTAGTTTAAACTAAGCTAATTGAGGTTGCGACAGATACACCACAATAAATATACTTTTTATTTATACTTTAAAATAAATAAATAAGTTGAGCGGTATCTAGTTGAAGCGGAGGAAGCCCCGAGTTTTTTTTTTTATTATTGATTCTAAGGATTGAAAGTTGTAAGTATGGGAGATGTTACAAATTAATTCCTTAGAAGTTAAGAAAACCAACGAATATCCTGTTTGTCAATAGATAACAAAGTCTTATGAGAGGAATACTATTTAAATTTAATATTTAATACATTTTGTACACAAATGGAGATTTTTATTACAATGAAATATGGGTACAGTCAAAACTGACAGTGATGTAAGGGTCCTAAACCTTCATTTTATAGTGTGTCAAAGCTCGACACAGATGGCGACACAAGCACGTGTAAACAAACCACTAGTGGGCCGATTCCACTCATTAGGTACCTACAAACGTAATGTCGTGTCTTAAGAGTTAAAGAAATTGAAATAAAGTGACAAGATCTCTGTAAGACTTCTATATTTTATTACGATTTCTTTGGCTTTTGAGACACAACTGAAACGCGTTTGAATTTGTAGAATCAAGGGCCAGTTGCCATGAATCACAAGTCAATGTCAGGTCATGCTTCGAAACACTTGTCAATGTCAAAATACTCATTATGTAAGTGCTGCTCTCTGGTGTGATGACGTCGCAGTAATATTCTTTCATCCTCTCTTCACAAAAGTCAATTAATATTGACTCGTAGCTTAATCCTTTAACCTACATCAGCTTTGACTGTACTTATGTATTTTAAGAGTAGGTAAACTTGCAATTAAGTACAAGTAGATCTCACATTGGATTTTATAATTTTTATACAGTGTTTTTAAATTAATGCTCCTTGTATGGTTTTTATGATATAATGAGCACTTTGCAAAATAGGCACTTCTCAAAATAAAAAGATCACCTTTTTATCGAACTTATTAAAAATGAGTTTATTATACTTCCCATCACGTAAAAAGGCCGCTGGTAGGGTGAGGAGGGGATGAAACTTGCGCGTGTGTACGACTGATGAATCAATCGCGCGCGCCGGCCGATACCCGCCCGCCTCCTGCTCACCGCATAGACCGATATATCGCCTACTGCGCAGCTACCCAAGGCTAATCAGAGGGGTTGAGGTGCGGTACGTAAGCTCCGCTTTAAAGCAGACACAATAAGGTTACTTTTCGAATTTTCTATAATTTGTGTTTTTGCTAGCGAGTTTTCGTTAGGCTCTTAGGGTAATTATTTTAGAGGTTTTCTTTTAATTATGATAAAACACTAAATATATTTTAAAAAATAAGCCGCTATCGTTTTAAATAATTGTATTCTTTATTTAATTCTTTAAAACCATTTTATTGTTATCGCTTAAATTACGTGATTTTCGACGATAAAGGAAAAAAAAACAGGATTATGTATTATTTTTTTATCTAGTCTTATTTATTTTATTTGTAATTTGATTCGATATAATTCTAGTTTAGTATTTTTCTCTTTACGGGATATTTTTCCTGCTTCAGTACTTCTAACCTATGGTTCACACTTGACGTTTAAATACAGTACGTTTTCGGAAAATCCTGATTGGGCATGCCCTGAACCGCCATCGGCCTTTTTACGTGACTGCAACTATAACACACGAACTATGCAATAGCCTTAATACGAGGATATGTAGATTTGATAGGCTTCTTAATAATTTGGAGTGCTCATTTTGCGAAGTGCACATAATGTGCCCTTTCTAAAATTGTATTTTTAGATTTGCAAAAATGTTTATTTTGATTGCCTATGTACGTACGCAACTATCTGATTTAAAAAAAAATACGTAAATCTTTTATTACATGGTCAAGGAATATTTGTCATTATTCTAAATTTGACAATGGCAAATTAAGCCAAACATTTAGTGATTGTTGGAAATATAAATCGTTATTTTTTTTTGTTATTTTGTTTAATTTACCGAAATTGGCTGCTGGCTTACTGTATTTTTGAACAATTCAATTAGAGTAGTATCTACCTATATTATGAAAATTAGATATAGCTAGATTTGTGTAGTGCTGTTAATTAGATTTTGGTTCGTTTTTTATCAAAACTACCTATTAAAAGCCCATGCATGGATGGGCTTATTAGATATACTTATAGGCGTTTAATTATCAAGGTTTTTAAAGAACGGAAACTGTTGTTTTTTGTGTTGTAAACAAATGTGTAAAAAAATAAAAATGACTTTTTTCAGACGCAATGAAGAAGTTATTTGCTTGAATTTCTGTAGATCCATGTATGCTTTAAATTTTACGACCACTTGCTTGCCGTGTTTGCTTTCCAGTGAAATGCCAAAATTAAATTTATCTTAGGGGAAGTTTTTACACTCATTCAAATGTGAAATTTATTGTCGTATCCCGTTTAACTTTGTTTCCCTCTAAGGCTAGCCGCACACATGCAATATTATCCATACTAATATTATAAATGTGAAAGTTTGGATGTGAGTTTGTGAGGATGTTTGTTACTCAATCACGCAAAATCTACTGGACGGATTTCGATGAAATTTGGTACAGAGGTAGATAATGACCTGGAATAGCACATAGGCTACTTTTTATCCCGGGAAAAAGCACTGTTCCCGTGGGAAATTCACGCGGGCGAAGCCGCGGGCAAAAGCTAGTTGTCAATATATTGCATGCAATTACCCTTTTCCCCATTGATATTGATGAAAATATAGGTCGCAGACACACAATATTATTGACAATAATAGGTACTTTGTTTATGCGGCTATTGCGTTTGTGCGGCTTGCCTAAGTAACTCGTTGTTTTCAAATATTTATATAGAGTACTACTCGTATAATAAATTAACTACATGATTTCAATTTGTTTATGTTTAAACATATGGAAATTAATGTAAGTATATATTTTTTATTCACAATTTAATTTCGTAAGAAATATATTTTTGTGTCAATAATGTTCAGAGTTTAGTACCTAACCTATTTAAAAACTACCATGGGTCTTTTTATTCTATGATCTTTCGTGTATTTATGTGATATTAAGTACATTTTTATAAGTTCAAATTATTCCTTATGCCAAAACTGAATACCTATTTATTAATTCTTTATTACTTTAAGGTTTACGCTGATCTAGACGTGTCGCAAGCACTGGATTAGATTTTTTTTCTGAACCCTGTTTTTGACCAAAGACTCATGTCATCATTGGTTTTTATAAACGAGGGTATTTTAAGTCAACATTTTTATCTCTGTCTGCCTGTGCAATCATTTCCTAAACTGATGAACCGATTTGTGTGCGATTAATCGTCTGTCGCGATGGTTCTTATCTATATTTCATGAGATATGATTATGGATCCGAATGTTTAATGCGATTCGTGCGGCGACCGTGGTGACTCGTGTCTTCGGTAATGCGGCGCGTCTAAGTTGTATTCACTGTCTTGTAGTCACATTTATAGATTTCTGTATGTTTTGTATTAAGTAACAATTTATGTAGCTGTGAGAGAATTGTAAATAAATTTAATATTATTTAAATTTCGTTTTATTTATACCAATATAAAGTCGTTTGCAACCATATAGTTTTGATTATACAGCGATTTTGTTTGATAATAACCTTAGAAGGATACTAGATTATTAAAACTAGGTAGGTATCTACTCTATTTATATAAACACAAATAAAACTACATTATTCAACAACAATAATATATTTAATTTACCCAGACACAAAAGACCACTGAAAAAATGAAACTAGATTAGCTATTATGGCAGAGATAATGGGGTAATTTACATATATTTTTAATCATTGCTTTACCCCAATAGTGCGCTGCATCCAGACGATGCGACAAGCAAGGTGGCGGTCGATTAAAAAGAGATCTAGTATAAACAATATTATACTAGATCTACGATTAAAAATGTATGCATTAAAATTTATGGATCCATCTTTCGGCCAGAAGTTCAATTAACTTGTGGACACAATATAAATTCAAATTGACCACTTGACCCGCCATTGCTTCTTTGTAATTTAGGACAGAGGTATACTTAGAACTACATAAGGAAATCATAAGAAGGAAGTAGAAGAATAGAAAACTTTTAAAGACCTAAGCAGGTACACTATATAAATGCTAATGGAATAACGAATACTGAAAAAGGTACGATCTCACGACATAAATACAAGGATTTTATCTGGTAGTCTCATCAGACCGCTACCTATAGGTTCAAATTTTGTTTCCTGGAAGACTATAGTCTTCATCACTTGAGATCGCACGCATGATGGAATTTATGGACGTTCAAAATCGGTTTGAACTAGACTAGAGGCAGTGTATTTTTTCTCTGCTAGAAGGCAATCGAAAAGAAACTAGAAGTTTATTAAGTATTTCTCTAACTCTATCTAAATTACTCATACAATTATAGAAAGGCCAACCAACAGTTAAGGAATTATAAAAGATCGTCGGGTAAGTAAGCGTCCTATCTATAGATAGCTTTATCCTTCATATATCTGTCTTATAACCCGCTCACAGTTAATCATAACACTGCCTGTTTCCGTAACGATGTTTCTATAAACGTAACTCGTAATACCGGCAATTTTATATCGATGATGTTACAAGTACTATCTTGGCTATAAATAATGTATGTCTGGTACGCTCCTGATTCAAACGGCTAAATTTAGATGACAGGCCGACCCCGACGAAGCCCCACAAAAGTGGCTACGGGTTGCAGTGGTATCCTATAATTCTGGCTTATCTAGCATGGGCAAAGACACACACAATAAATGTATACTGAGAATGTGAAAATTTAAAACAATTTCAGTTTATTCTTCGTTCGGCCCACTGATTTTCGTCCCTTATAAAACAACCCAAACAATGTGTGTCCCAACCCAACAAATTGTATGTAGCAACTAATTATATTTCGAGATTAATGAAGTTTGAGATATCCCGAGATTTCTAAAATTCTACTACCACGCCTTTTAATATAATAGGTACCTAGTAGCGTGTCAGTATATTAAGTCAGCAACATCCAATACTCGTATAATTGTATAGAATGTTGCTGAATTTGCTTCTGTATGACTCAATACTTATATGCATAGATGTATAGATTTTAATGGGGAAACAATGATCTATAAACAAGTATCCATGGAACATTTCATAATTTGCGCATCACCAAAGTCCAGTAAATGTATAAATTTTACTGTCGTGAGATCGTAGAAAATATAAGATAAACATGAATCGATTATATTACATTAAAGTGTTTAAATATTTCTCCAAACATATTAAATATGTTTACTTTTTATTGTACTGTTTTACAGTACACACACAATGGATGCTTTAAATATCAATAAAATTTTACATGAATAATAATTGAAAGGTTCTCATATAATAATGTCTTTTGGCACTGTATAGATTGTTTTGTAATATAATACGGAAATTAGCTATACAATTAGGTATTTCGATAAATTGGGATTAAAATAACTTTTATTATGGGTATTTTAAAACAATCATCTGTTTTATATTCTTAGTTGACTCTGCAGATATTTTTTTCTAGTTTTTCCCATTATAAAAGCTATTCTAATTAATATTTTTTTAAATATAACTTTGAATATAGTTTCAGTTCAGACTACCCTTTCTTTGTATAATAGGAAAACTTATATGCAAAAACTTATTGATTTTATGCCTCAACACCATATTAGACTAAATTAAAAGCAAAATACATATTCACGTCTACATTCTATCTTATAGTAGATAATAATCATAATATCTTACTTTATAATAACCACAATGTAAATAAAATGAGATTTTATAATAAATATAAAAAACTCTGGATCAGGAATGTACTAATGACGAATAAATGTGATTTAATTATAAAATTGTAATAATTAAGTACAATACAACATTAGTTAATTAATATTAACTTACTTGCTAAGTTCATCAAGAACTTAATTATTGAATTAGAAAAATAACTTTTATAGATATAACATCAACAATGGAAATACACAGACAATTATAATGTTGAATGTCTTGATATTTTTCTACCGGTTAATCATATGATTCATATTGCTCGATTAGTTTATCTAAAAATACTATCTACGTAATAATTCCAGTTGCCACATAGTTTTATCTTGCGTCTGCATATTTTGTGACGTTTTAAGGAGTTTAATCTAAACACGAAATCAATATGACTAAACATTTTAGACGATATCACAATACTAAATTCTTATAACATGAGATAATGAAATTTTAAATTATAATTTAAATTTTAATAATTATTAAAAAAATATAATTGCATTACTCCAGCCAGGCCAACTCCACTGGCACTCCGATAGACCTTTTGGAAAGGCTGTTTTTATTTGATTACTCCCTCCAATAAACTGCCTACCTATCAGTTTATTTATAATGTTCAGTATTTTATAATGAAAAAGGGTACATCAAAGGTACTTAAGGTATATTAATTACCGAACCCGTGTTAACATGTAACTGGATAATATTTTTTTTATTATCCACCACAAAAATTTATAAAAATATTTTACTTATCCCGGTAATTTTTATGTTTTGTATTATATTGATAATAAAACCAGTAAAGTTTAAATATACTCGATAAATAATTTGCATTATGATTGAAGCATCTATAAATTAACTATAGTCCAATATATGGTGATAATGATAATATACAACTACTTATTTTTAGTTTGAATTATTTTATTGCTGTGATATTTCAAAATCAAACAAAATGTTTCTGATCGATTTGATTTTATGTGAAAAAATATCTATGCCTTCTCCGATTTAAGAATACAATACAGAAATAGGTATGTGAATGTGACATGAGACTCTAGGTATTAAGGCCCTCCCCTACGCCAATAACCTTGAGCGTTCGAACTTATTTTCACCCCACCCTACTTCCTCATACCCCTGAATATTACGATTTTTATAAATTATAAAAGCGCCACCTTTCAATGTATATCTGTACTACGATACTAATAAAATTCATAGAGCCTAAAAACGACATCTTACGGATATTTGTTGTACTACGATAAACTACAGTAAGCATGTGACAACGACAACTCGTCGAACTACGACGTGAAAAATTTATAGACCAGGAGCGCAGGTTCAATAACCTTAATTTAAATAAAACCATGACCTTTATTAAAAAAAAATTTTTTAATCATTTTACTTATAATTAATAAAAAGGTTTACAGTAATTTGGAGGAGAAAAACTTGTACAAGATCAAAAACATGCCTAGATTAAAACATGCCTAGAAAATAAACAAAATCTATAAAAAATATATATCCATACTAATATTATAAATGGGAAAGTTTGGATGTGAGTTTGTGAATTTGTGAGTTTGTGAGGATGTTTGTTACTCAATCACGCAAAATCTACTGGACGGATTTTGATGAAATTTGGTACAGAGGTAGATAATGACCTGGAATAGCACATAGGCTACTTTTTATCCCGGGAAAAAGCACTGTTCCAGTGGGAACTTCACGCGGGCGAAGCCGCGGGCAAAAGCTAGTATATATATATATAGGGACAAATCACACAGATTGAGTTAGCCTCAAAGTAATTTTGAGACTTGTGTTATGGGATACTAACTCAAAGATACTATATTTTATAAAAAATATTTTATACTATATTTTATTAAAAGTTGTTGTGTGAAGTAACTTATATTCACAATGCGCCTTCCAACATATTTTTCTTGCACTTCCTCATCTTGTTCCGGGCATATTTCTAACTGAAATAAAAAATATTAAGCAGATATTAAATTTTCTTACTCCAATGTACGGACAGACAGACGGATAGACAGACGGACAGACATACAGACGGACAGGCGGTGGAGTCTTAGAATAGATAGCGTTACGGTGAAGTATGGTTCGCGAAGTCTATTGGGGTTCAAAGAACCACTAGTTTTATATAGATAATCTTTATTTTTTTTTCAATTAAATACAAAGTTACATAAAAAAAGTTAGTACAAGTTGTACAGTCAAAAGCAGGTCCACCGCTAGGTGTTTGTGCGTGCATAGCAAATTTCATCTATATCCATCCAGTTATTTTTGTGTGAAAGAGTAAAATACATACATGTATATTATTATTGTAGGAAGTAGGATAGAAGAAAGTAGGATTCATCTTTTATATTATTTAGAAGCCACAATACATAGATCATATTTTATGTATATCTTGCAGCGCAGTCAAAATTACATTACATATATATATGCGTGTAGATACGATAATTAAAACCTCTTTTTTTGGAGGCGGTTAAAAAGTTATGCAAAAGTTAATTAGCACCTCAAAGTCTTCTTCATTTTCTTGACGCTCCAAAGTAGACGTTGACTCTTCACTAGCCAAAATTTTAGATACTTCTGGAACGATTACATTTTGCTGTGATTTCAATTTGTCACTGCTAACGCTACTGAAAAACAAATTTGTTATTGCTGAATGTTAAATTAACATATTATATAAGTGAAAAATAAAATGTTATACATATTACTACTGACGATTATACACGAGTATGTAGAAATCTTAGTAATTCACCCTGAATATTGGTACTGTATTTTTTGAATATTATATTAAAACGTGAATATCAAAACTTTTGCAATTGTAATATTATTTTATTAAATGGGATTATTTACAAACATTATCTGTACATATTGTGTAAAATGCCTTTAGAAAATTTATAATCTAGATACAGTAAAATGTAAATCAGCTCCTAGACTATTTTAGTATGTTATTTTTCGTAAGAATTAAAATACATAGATTATACTTACTTTGGAGTTAGATCAGATTTTTTCTATTTTCATTATATTTTGATCACTTTCTTTCAACCCAAGTTTCTTTTTATTCCTAAAAAAGAAAAAATATAATATCAATAATTAATTATTAATAAAAAAAAACCAAAAAGACCACTGGACAAATACTGATATAGTTCGTAAAGAAGGCTCCCTGCAAAGGTATTTATAGAAATATCTACACAGACAGACAGTGTGATCAATGATAGATAGGGTTTTAGTTCGCGTTAGAGTTGAGCCAAGTACTATGAGGTGTGTGTATATTCTTTGGTTGAGCACCGTTTCGTTTAGATACCTACATAAATTTATTGCAAGCCAATTTAATTCTTATAGCTCTTGGCATACGATTCATATTACACAAAACAAAACCATGTGCGTTATCACCGTTCGCTCGCGAATAGGTACCTACTGATTTTATGGATTTACCACTGCGCATGGTCGTCGCGCGTAAGTATGTTTTCGATACCTATACGCGGAGTGACACCCTGGCAGGACTCGAACCTGTGTTGAATTTAGTTTGAAATGGACTCAATGAACAGATATTACTGATTTTGATTGTAGAGATAGAGTAGAGATTGTACTTACTTTTTGGAGTAAGCTCAGATTTTTTATTTTTGTCCAGATTTATTACATTTTCATCTATTTCTTCCAAACAAAGTTTCTTTTTCTTCCTAAAAAAACAATACACTTATATAATATCAATAAAAAAAAGGAAAAAAAAACCAATGCCTGCCGCGGGACTCGAACCTGTGACGATAGAATGATACTGATTCGAAGAACAGGCAGAAACCAACCACACCAAACAGTACTATGTTAGAGCTGACAAATTAGTGATATATATTTGATGCGGTAGGTAAGTAAAACATAATAAATTGTGCATAATAAAGATCACAAATATAATTGCAAAATAAATTTTAATAATGATGTAGTGTTACTTACGCTGCTTCTTGACATTTTCGTATTTTTTCTAAATAAAATCGCTTCCTTTTTGTGGGTCTAGGCATTTTGGTAAATATTTACAGAATTCAGGCACAAAAATTGTTCTATAACTATTTTTTACACTACGATAATATCAAAGCTAAATACGTCCTTTCGTAGAAAGAAAAATAATCACAAAAAACATTGAATTAGGGTGTTATCAAAAATATGCACATAAAAGAAGCCGAAATCACAATGCGTGTCCTCAAGTGTCCTGTCACAATGTTATTAAAATTACAAACAATATGTGTCCTGTCACTAAAAAGCACTCTCAAACATAATAATAATTAAAAACAACTAAAAAATATAACGAAAGGTGCGTGTCGCGTTCGCGCGTGCGGCAACAAGAAGCACAGCCTCCTCGTGCCAAGGCTGTCAGCCGTCTGCCGCCCGACCCCCGCTAGGTCACCCGCTAACCTTTTGTACTAAAACCATTTATTTTTGAAAAACTACGCATTTGAACGAAATTTTCAAAGAACAGTTTTAAAGTAAAGATGATTCACTATTTTTTGAGAATAAGTACATAGCCATATATCGTAAACTTAGGAAACTATAGGCATGTTTAGCGCAAAATAGACGTTTACAATTTTACTGTTTCTTCATAAACTATGACGTTTACAATAATTTTGACGAACAAAAATGAAGATGAATAAGTGATGAACTACATATATTTTTTTTAGATTTTTATGTTAAGTTTAAGGAAAGCTATAAGCAATCAAATACACGACGTTAGCGTATGGGACAGCCTTAATCGACACGACCAAAATGTATGGTCATCCTGATAGTAAGTTTTCGATGTAGTAGATAGTAAATTTTCGATAAAGATGATTTATCGATTTATCAAAGAGAATCGTTTCCAAATAAGCGAGGGGTTTTATCGGGATCTCTTTATCGCTTTCCCGTGATGAATAAGTGGTTATATGGTGACAAGTAGGGGTTGTAGATTACACGTATTTTTTTTAGATTTTCCGTGAAATCTACAAATCCCGAATTTTGTTCAGTTGTATTTAGTTGGAAATCCGTAATCTCTGCCTTCTCTCCATTCTGTGCTCACGTAAAACAGGCGTGATAATATGTAGGTACAGTCGACTCTCGTTAATTCAAAACTCGAGGGACTCCTCAAATACATATTACGAATTATCGAGTGTTTGACATATCAAATGGTTTGAAATTTTTGAGAGAAAATAAATAAAACTTCGAATTATTAAGTGTTGATCAATTATTAATAATTACCTGCTATTCTTTAACAAAGACAAAAGTTTAGAGGTCCATTCGTGTATACGTATTTTTAATGTGAATTAATAATCTTTTGCAATAACTCTTTTATACTGGTTTGTTTAACCATTTCGTCCGGAACTGTGTGTCAAATCATAAAAAATAAAGAATCTAATCTTAACATAAACAAAGGCTCATGTACGATGATACAAGTTTGAACTTGTCTCAAAATGTATTTATACATATACAAATTTCCAATCTTTCTGTCTCTTTCTCTCTACAACTTTGAATTGTCAAGTGTTTGACGCCGATGAGTTCGAATTAACGCGTCGTTTTGTTACGTAGCAATGATTTTTTCGTTCGAATTACCAAGTGCATAAAAATGTATTGATTTAGTTCAAAATATTAAGAGATTCTGCAGGGAACTCGTGATAACTTTGAATTATAGAGAGGTTCAAATTATCGCAGGTTTGAATTAACGAGAGTCAATTGTACCTAGTTCGTAGGTAGCGAAATCAGGATCCCTAACTCATCACGTTCTTCCGTTCCCATGCCACAACGTTCACAGCCAATTTACCACATGTACTATTGAAACTATACATTTAAGAGATTCTTAATTAACGTAATACTGTAAATCAATTAGTGTGGTATGCGAGCATAATGTTTCAATCCTTGAACTTTTTCGCATCACGTAATTCCAACCGTGAAAATAACAAATACGTAATACATTACCTACGTTAATAGAGAATTTAGACTTTTATACCATTAACATTTTAATAAGATATAGGTACTGTTTATAAAACAATAACTTATCAACGAATGACTAGAGCATTTAAAATTTTGCGACTATAGAGATTCCATTCCTCCATTTAAAATCTTATAACAACATTAACATCTAGATTTATTTTTATCAAGTAGATAAATATTTAAATAAGAACTTACTACGCACAGGTCGAAAGCTACACAAGAGTACGCGAATTTCACAATAATTGTCAAATTCAACACACATAAAAATGCTTAGGTACACTGTGACTTAATACATGTGCACTTATCACTCATACATAAACTGTTAACAATCCTATAACACATATTATACAATAAGAGTACAACATTTTGTTAATATTATTTTGAAGGCAAAAGAATCTGAACATATATTTCATAAACATTATTTTAAATAGGAATTTGTGGGGAGTTGAAAACGTACATTAATTTAAGAACAGTACAATAAATGTTTTTAAATACCAGAGTATCATTCAGGTATTTTACGTATGCTCTTTAGGTGACGTGATGGTTTGAAAAAATATAAAGGTCTAAGGAATCATTATAATACTCTTACAAACGGACAATATATAAGAAGATGGTTGACAAGATCAATAAATTTATTAATATTTTATTAGAACGCAGCTTTTCTTCTTAAAAGGTATGTAATAAACACCATGAACACGGTAATCTGGTATCAATACGTTATGTTACACACATACACCAGGACAGTAAATAACCACATCAAATATATATCATTGTCATTTTTTAGCCAGACATTCATAGATTTATAATAAAATTATTAAGGGATCATTTCCCAATATTATTTTGTCATGAATTAACTGCACCTTATGCACACCAAAATATAGTTTGAAAAGTCTCATTCACCGCCACGATCAAGAAAAGCGATCGTCAAAATACAATTTAATTTAATAAGCGTTTTGAAGAAAAAATAAGCTTAATGGCGTTGTAATCGTTCAACTAACGCCGGTTACGGGTCACTGAGACTGTACTGACCGGGGCCAGGAGTCGACGCGGCACAAGAAGTCTTGCGTTACCTCTGGCAGCTCTCACAGCACCGGGCTGCTTCAAGTCAGCTAAATGAGACGCATAACCATCGTTCAAAGTAGTAGCCAAAGAACCATATTTTTTACTGATACGACCGATCGCGTAAATTTGCTTTGGAGACAGCCCGCAGTTATGGTAAACACTTATATCTTTTCCTGAACCGTAAGCAGCATGAATAATTATACCATGGTCGTTTATAAGACTATTTAAGTGGGCAGCTTTGTGTCCTAGAGGATCTGTTGAAATTCCATCAGAAAAAAAGACCAAACCGTGTGGGAAATTATGCTCAGCTAGCCAAGACACAACTTTCCGTTGCTGCATGTCTGGTCTTCCAGTTATATAAAGAATAAGATATCCTAAGTCCTGCCAAAATCGTACTACATCGACGGCGCCGGCCCTAACTTTCGGATCCCGACCTGTCACAGACACGCTGGCAGTAAATGAGCCGTCGATACTAAATACTATGCATTCAGTCTGAGGAGGAACAACAGAGAGATGAAAACTACAACTGGTATGATCTCCTCGGACCACAAGCCTTACGGGATAAATGCCGCAACCTACGCTTTGTTTTTCGGTCAATGTATATGAAATTCTTCCAGTTTTATCCGTTACCACTGTCGACAGAAGTGTCCATTCCCCAGCTGGTGGATCTTTCATCATGTAAATGTCAACTTTCTCGCCAGTAAGAGTGATCATATCGAGAGGACCATACATGAATCGCGCAATAAATGTTTGCGGTGAATTTTCTTTCACGATTACGTCGTTGGCTCTATGATTAGCCGCAACATTTTTTAATTTTACTGAAGTTCTCTTTCTCATCCATTTTTCTCTTTCTTGTCCCGGTTTAAACATTGGACATTCTTTGTCTTCAGAATGGCCATACAAAGCTAAATCAAAGTGACCTATTTGACGTAGTATGAAAGCGATAACGTCAGAGCTTTCCCAGTAACTTGCGTGAAATAAATGAGGCAAGGCATTAGTGGGAAAGTTAGTTAAACCTTCGGGACAATATAGAGCATAATCTAAGCGTTTAGAACCCCACCATTTTTGTTGCAAAGCATTCATAGTGATTAGCGGAATGTTATCTACCAAACCACTGACTGTACTTTGAACAGATGCTTCAGACAGTCTTCTTAAAACTGGCGTCGGGGGCATTTGCAAATGATCTCCGAATAACTGGGGGTGGCTCTGTATTAATTCCATCAAATGATATGGTTGGCCATTCCCCAAAGGGTACTTAGCATAACGAGCAACATTTATTGGTGGCAGGTTTGTAAATCTAGCAGAAAGTAAGGGCTCCAATCTAGAAGCAACTGGATCTGTAGGATGAAATAAATTGAATACTTGCTGAATGGGAGGTTTAACTATATCACGAGTTTTGTCATCTGACATTTTTCTGGAAGCTAAAATTAAAGACAATGGACTTCCAAAGGTAAAGAAATCACTTACTTCGAATTCAAATTTGACTTGATTTTCACTTGTTGATGAAGAACGTCTTCTAGGTGTTGGAGCTTGTAAATGAGACTTATTTAGGTAATGATCGGTTGGTTCATTGGGAATAGTAATTTCAGTATCTAAAATACTGTTTTCACTATCATGTCGCGATTGATACTGTAACGTTCTGCATAGAGCATCGTAAGCTAATACTGACCCCATACTATCACCTACAAAACACACTTGGCCATTAAAACCTTTACCATCATCAGATTTTATAAACTCATTATAAACGGCATTAGCACAATTTATTGTTTTTGTAACTGATTCAAAGTAATCTGGTGATGACGTAGCAATTAGTGGTATAGCACCTATAGGTATAAGATCATTAGTTAAAGATGGCGTCTCTGTAGTCGACGGAGAACAATCAAAACTGTATGGGCTTAATGTAGACAAAATTCCGAGTGCTTCTGTGCAAATAGAGGGACATGATACCAACTTTATAGTAACATGTCCAACCAAAGTTGGATAATGCTGACGCATCACAGATTCAAAAGCACCCTTAAAAGTTGTCACATCAGATTTTTTTGCCGTCATATCAACATTGGCATCTAAAACACTTCCTGCATGAAACACAAGGATTAATACGGTAGTAGGACATGAGCTGTGCACAGGTGTATCAGGACAACCATCCACACTTTGATGACTTTGCAGGGTAGCCATTCTGCGAGATCCCCTTTCTGAAGTAACTCTTTTCAAAAATGAGGGATTAAATATACTATCTTCCTGATTTTGGTCACCTTGTGTAGGCGATATATCAATATCGGCTTCATCTAGAGAACACAATGAGGACCATTTATTGAAAGATGATTCACAGTCATAAAATTCGTCTTCAGAACCAGTTTCAGTTTCAGATTCTCGTACTAGAGTCTCCATTCGCCAGTTGGAAACCTGTGCTTGCAAGCTCTTGATAGATCCAGAAGAGGATGATCTTATATTAGTCTTTGAAGTTTTATGTTCAGAAGGTGGTGTTCCTTCTGGAGATAAATGCGTCTGTATTCTCTTCTCTGGATTCTTCTTTGTGACCAGTGGTGTTGGCATTTCTTCATTTTTCTCTAAACTACTCATAGTGGCTGCAAGTGATTTGGAATTTTCTTCAGAAACATCTTGATCATCACTTGTTTCACCTGCCATTTTTTTCTTTAAAGCTAATTGTGTCTGTCTCTCTATTTCCCGAATATCTTCCATAGTCAGACCATGCCATTCATCTTGCCAGGCCCAAGCTTGTCGATGAGCACGTAGCATAGTTTTCCTTAGAGCAACATCATGAATAAATTTCTCCAATTTAGTTTGCATTCCCCAATAGCGGAATTCTACTCTACAAAGTTTATAAGCACACATAAGAGACTTTCCATTAGGAAGAGGCTGTGTTTTTCCTTGAACTTCTCTCCAATAGTCATCAAGCCATGTTTCAGTTAACGGACCTCTGTTACATTTTTGTGACACAAATAACTTGGGATCTTCTTCCTTTACATAATCTGCACCATAGAGTTGATCTTTAACAACATCAATAACATCAACTATTCTATTTTTCAAATCACTGCCTGATAATTTGAAGACATTTTCCTGGTGGCCATTGTCAGCATAATAGTAAGTTTCTATTTCTAAAGAAAATTTTTCAACAAACGGGCAAGTATATCTTGTCTTAGTATAAGGATAAGCATTCCAGGCTTCTTCAGATACAGTTAAGGCAGACTTTGGAAGGAGACTTTTGAACCAACCAGGTAGGTGGCTTCCGACATGGTAAATTTTTTGAGTATACTGACCTTTACCACCCGGCCCATCTTCATAAGGCTCATTGACTAAGATCTCCACTCCACTTCCTTCTCCGGAACTTTCTTCTCTGCTCTTTTTTGCGATCATGTAGAGCTGGGCAATTCTATACTCCTCCACTGTGAGTGGAAGTGGTATTCTGTATTCTTTTATAAGCATCTTGAAATTTGTCAATTAAGCCTCAGTGACTAAAATCATCACCTGCAATAAAATAAAACACTGAAATAAGTTTCATTTTACCAGTTAATATATATTTAAATTTAAAATAAAATTAATCAAACTACTAACATAAGGTAAGGATGTGAGGATGGTATGGTCAGAAATAAATAAGATAAATATACAATGTTTTACTAGGTAATCTTGAGTAATATTAGGTAGTTGTACTTGAAAATATTACAAGTACAACTACCTAATATTACTCAAGATTACCTAGTAAAGGGGTGATAGACAATGACATGTCAAAAGAGTGCTTAAATTCCTAAAAGTATATGAGCACATTACAAACAATAACTCATTGTGAAAATCATTTGGGCTCTATCTACTAACTGGAAAATTGTTATTTACTTATTGGGGATGCCAGCACAAGCACCAGATGGGTAAGAAAATAAATAAATACAAACTGGAAAAACATGATTTCATGATTCAACATCTGAGATATAATATTACTGGCAAAATGATCAAAACTGTAGATAAATCACAACTAAATAAGTATATGTAATGAAACAGGAAGTAGGTAAAATAGATTAGGTATAGGTATATTTTATAACAATTTCCAGTAATGTAAAATTAATCACCATCATGTCAATGTCAACGATATGTTGCGAAATAAGGATGGTAAAAAGTATGGATTACATCAACATTATGGCATTTTAAGCTCATCAGCTTGAAGTTGTAAAAAAAAACACTAGTTTACACATTTTTCAATGGCATTGTATTTTATTTAATCTATTTGGTAAAATATAGAGAGTAAGAAGTGTTAGTGCGCTGGTACCTTATTGTCCCAGAAACTCTTAATTGAATTACCTACACATTGTTCAACTTATAGTAGGTAAATAATAATTGATAAAGTGCCTACATGCTTAGCTATCTGAAATACGTATAGCTGTTCAATCCAAATGATTTTACATTAGACACAATTTGATTCAATTATAAATGTGTATTGGTTACAATGAAAAGGTCATTGTAACAAATACACATTTATGATTGTAAAAAATACTTTAAACATTTTTCTTAATGATGATGCTGTGAGGATGTAACTAAATACCGGAGATATTTTTATATATTGCTGTAAACCAACTAAAATACACTTATGTGTACAAAGTACAATACCTATTTGCCTGATTTTAAAGTATTACATTATTCAGAAATAATAGTTTAAAAGAAACTGTTCATTTCATATGAAATGTGTGTCTAGTTTAATAATAAATAAAAATAAATCAATAATAAATGCGAAAAATACAATAGGTTTAGAGTAAATAGAACATAAGTAAAAATTACCTCACGTGCTACACCATTCTGATTTCTCCCATTAAACCAAATTAAGTTTTAATTCATTCATTTTCATCGCACAAAAATATAAATAATTATCACAACACAACAGACCAGCCCAAAGAAAGATGAACTTTGACATTTTACTCACATTCGCATTGCAAAAATGGCTTAACTACCATTCCTTTTCATGGCATTGTAGCCACAAACTCGGTCAATCATAAGAAATCTTTTTTAACTTATAGTTTTTGTTCACGAACATTTGTCACACTTTTAAATCATAATTATTTCTGCATAAATAAATGCTTCACGTTCACACAGTCGTCCGAATAAATTAAATAAATACTTTACACATCCATTTCTTAAATTACGCTCCGTAGATTGGAACGTTGCTGATTCTGCGTAAAGTCGTGTCATAATTTGATACAGTTGAGTTTGGGCAAATTAGTCCCTATTGCTCAAGTAATAAGACGTAACACATAGTATTTGTATGCAATTTTGTAATACATATATAGTTAAATACCGAAGTCTAATCAATAGTCTAGTAAAAAGATCCCATTACATTCTTTTTTTGACTCAGTAGTCTTCACTTCACCCATACAGATAGGTATTCCAAAAAATTATGATGTTGGGCTGAGCAACATTACTAGATAAAGTATGGTTTCGTATCAATAAACGGGGCAAGGAGTTAAAATCACGAATATTTATTTCTCGTACAATTCACAGCGTACGTTGCCACCTGCATTTTGCAGTGATTGATTACTGAACTCAAACACATTTTTCATTATTATATACCTAAATAAAGAACCCTATGACATTGAAATACAAGTACATAATATCTATGGGCCCAGACTATGAATGTGAGTCCTTTGCCAATGGATATGGGAAAATCGATAACAGTCGTCGTCGGTGAATCAAACCATTCCATTAGGTGTACCTATTTATAGATTAGATACCTGTATGCACTTACTTTGGAGATATAAATAACTTCATACTATTTCGGAACTTTATAAGCACTGAACTTTGCTAACACCAACGCAGGTTCTGTCCTGCCTACACATTCATTATTTTCATTATCGATTCGTTAGAAAATATTTTTAGCGCTTTCATTGGATTGGCTGTGCTTCAGGGCTTCACTCCTGTGGGAATTGCGTAGACTTTAGAAAAAACTGATGTTCCCAATAAATGCGAAAGTGAGTTTGTATACACTTGTTTGTTCTTCATATTTTATACACTAAACCAATCTACCTGGAATTTTGTATAGGTACACTAAAATATACTGAGAAGGACATAGGGTTTAGGGGTTACTTTATATGGCAAAATTCCCACGGAAGCAGATCACCTGGGCGCAACTAGTTTGATATCAATTTAGGTAAATAATCTTTATTAACTCATAAACTCTAACTCTCTTCATTAACTCGCTTACCATCATATGATCCGCTTGCTCGTTTGCCGCCCTATGTTATAAAAAAAAGAATACAATTTCAAGTTTACAGCTCCTGATGCCTCCACAGGCAGGCAGAGGGACAACTAGGTCATATTATACGGATTTCCTTAAAAGGTACAGAACCCTGAAAGAAAAGCCGAAAAAAAAATTCTACTTTTAGAATAGGGTACTTATAACCATGTTTATTTAGAAAAATATTTTTAACATAAGCTTTATAAAATACAAATATATAATAGAAATATTGCATTGATAAGGCAATGATAAAGGCACTTTATATATAAAAAAGTTTTGGTTAACACAGATCCCAAGAAATAAAAAAAAAGATTGAAATTAATGACCAAAAAAGACCCGATTGAGGGCCTGATAAGAGTATGTAAAATCGCACACGTCAGCACTTGGATGACATTAGTTCCTGCCAAATAGATCCAGCCCACAACAAGCAAAAAAACCTTCACCAATTATTGATGACAATACGGATAAATAAATTGAACTTAAACGCAAGTACAAAAAAATACCCGAGGTTCCAGATTGCAATCGATCGATTGCATTTTTGAAATACATATTAAAAAATAAATTTACCATATTAAAAAGTACAAAAAATATAAACATCTTAAATTCTTAAATAAACTTCGTTGATTCCTTACCCTATTGTAAATAAATATAAATATTTTTTCATTTTTCTAGCGACACAATACAACATCATTTCTTAGTAACTAATAACTAATTTTCTATATAATAGTTCGCGTCAAATAAAAAGAATGCTGGAAGAGAGAGGGGGTAAAACTTGCGCATGTGTACGATTGACGAAACAATCGCGTGCGCCGGACGAAACCCGCCCGAACCACGCTCACCGCATAGACCGATAAATCGCCTACTGCGCAGCTTAACCGCCGTCATTCATCTTACATGACGAGACTTATACTACCATTAATAAGTTATTATTATGAACTACATAGTTGTTAACAGCGGCAAAAAGTGTCATCATACAAACTTTCATCCCCCATTTCAACCCCTTGAGGGTTGATTAAAAAAAAAAACTAGCCTGACAATGATGCAGCACGACGCCGTCATTTTTAAATGCATTTGAGCAACTATACATAATAAACAGTACGTACAGTCATCTGCAGATGCAGAGAAACATGTCCTATGTTATAGAATCCTAGTTTGCTGCAGTTGACTATACGATGTGTACAATGAGCGATTTTCGGACAGATCAAATTCAGAAAATCGATGTAATAAAATCTCAATAGATGGCGTTTTATGAAAGCCGAGTCGTCAGACCTAATATTGTGCGCTTTTCTTGTCAACCAGAGGCAGAAAAAAAATTACTATTATATTCTATCAGAAAAATAAATTAAAATTATAATTTTTTGGTTGATTCCCTCGTTTTAATGAGGAAGCAAAGAGTACTAGCCAGTTTGACAGTTGCACAAATCACAATATTGATACTTTTTAGAAGTTTTATTATTAGGTTTTCTTTTAAAGAAATGCCAATTCCGTGCATTTTTGCTTTCTTTATGGACTCGTCTTTTACTAAGCGCCATCTATGAAGTCATCAAGAACTATTTGTATTTTTAATTTGGGTCTCTGAAAATCGCCCATTTAACCGGATAATATGTTAGTGATGTCCAGGAATGATTTGTGCAACGCCTCGACGAACTGCGAGCTGTCATTGTGAGGTTTGTAGCTGGTGACAGCAGCGCCGAGTTTGTCAGGGAAAGCAGAGTACCTGAAATTGTGGAATAACATATTATAGGTAATCTGTAACAAGGTTTTACTTTATGATAATCTACTATCAATATATAATCATCATCCACAGCCTTCCGTGACCCACTGCTGGGTATAGGCCTCCTTCCGTCTACACCAACCTTTTCGGTCCTCGGCCATCCTACTCCAGTTGTTGCCAGTATTCTTAACATCGTCGACCCGTCAATATATAGCCGATATAAAAAAATATATAAATATAATTAAAAATCAATATAAAATTGTTTGCACTAGCTAGCAATGAGGGAAAGTTTGGATGTTTGTTACTCAATCACGCAAAATCTACTTTCGATGGAATTTGGTACAGGGGTAGGAAAATATCGAGAATAGCACATGGAAATTTTATCCCGAAATTTCCACGGAAGCGAAGCTCAAAAAATAATAATAATATAAACAAAAAAAAAATAGTTAATTAAATAAATAAAATTTTCAAGTTATCATTGTGTTGGAACATGTGTAGACTATGAATATAATTTATACTGCAAGGGGATCCTAAAAGTATCTTTGTTTGGCTTGGCTACTAAGCAAAGTAGTGGTATGAAAATGTAGGTAAGTATGGTTATATATAATAAATGGATTATTCATCCTATTATGTAAACAATCTTCACAGTACTTTTTGTTGAATTTTGTTGAAAATAAATCAAATATTAGTTCAAACCTAAACATTCTAAAGTAAAACATTTATTAACCACAAAACTAATTTCCCAAAAAAGTCAATTTTAATTTATATGTATTGTTGTAAAATCATAAAAAGATATGGTAAGATTGTTTACATAATAGGACAATTATGAATAAATAGACTTTATATTATGTATATGTTTCCTTTCGTCGGGTCTCAGTATTTACCAAAAAATTAAATTTCATTAAATTGAAATTAACTTTTTGAGTGATATTGGGCACAGAAAGAAATAAAAGGCCCATAAGAAATTTCTTATGGGCTGTCCCCAAAATTATCAAAAAGAAACTATACTGTCCCCAAAATTATAAACCATAATAAATGAGTTCATTTCAGCATTTCTGTCTTAAGGCCATGTCGTAGCACACATTCGAAAAAAAATTAATTTTTCATGAAGAAATTTTCCTAATTAGAGTTTAATTACGAAGTGGAAAAATAATACAGGATATAGATTATGATGTTTATTAAGGTTTCAATCGTGTACTTTTTAATAAAAATACATATTTTCGGCTTAATTAATTCATAAAGGCACCGAAAATTTAGAAAAAAATTCAGCTTTCAAGTCATGGAACTTAAAATTTTCAGCGATAACATATATATTTTTTTATATAATTAGTTAATATATATACTATATTAAAGTTTTAAACGAGCACTTTTGTTTTTAGACTAATATTTTTAAAGATGTTTGAGAAATAGTTGCTAAATCGGTACAAAATCTGTTCGATCCTGCCAACGAAAGTAGAACATTGTGTTGTGCAAAAAACTATCTTATTGCAAAGCGCACACAGCGCGGCAAAAAAAAAAATTCATATGCGTTTAGCATATGAATTTTTTTTTTGCAGCTCAGGTTGGACCTCGTCTAAAGCGTATGTAGCTAATATTATACATCTTGACGAGATAAAGCCAGCTGTGCAATTTCAAAACCTAGCAAGGAACAAATTTTGAAAAAAAAAAAAAAAAACGTTTTATTACTAAATGCGCGTTAGATAGCGCTATCTAAAGCGAATTTAGTAAAAACACGTTTTTTTTTGTCCCTTGTTAGGTTTTAAAACTGCACAGCCGAAGTGCTTCTGAAGAAACTTTCATGAATTTTGAATTTTTCATTTACAAGATTCGAATAAAACTGTATAGGAAAACATTACCCAAGCAGGAGCCAGTTTGATGACAAATTAGCAATACAATTGCTATCAATCGGCTATCATTGGTCTAACAGTTGAATAAAGATGTTCGAGAGATATCTTTATACAATCATCGAGTAATCCTTATCCTAACTAATATTATAAATGCGAAAGTGAGTTTGTTTGTTTGTTTGTTGGTTTGTTTGTTTTTTTGCTTGTTTGTTTGTTTGTTTGTTACCTCTTCACGCTTTATCTACTGAACCAATCTTCCTGAAATTTCGCATACAATAGCTGGAAGTACGGAGAAGGACATACCTTTCATCCCGGGAAAAAGCACTGTTCCCATGAGAAATTCACGCGGGCGAAAGCTAGTTACGATACAAATTCGTCGAGTCCACGTTAAAGGCTGACACACACCAAACGGTGTCGCAGACGTGCTGCACTGCGTCTTGATTTGTATTATTTGAATTTGTACGCGATGGTTCCCACCAACGGTGTCGCAGATGCATTGCGTTGCGTCTGCGTGCATCAGTCGGCCGGCAGTCCGCGCGATACAAACTGAACATGGCCTCGGTGCGGTCGCGCATAAGCGGAACGGCAACGTCGCTCACTCGCTCGGGCGTGTTGACGTTGTATTTCGTAGGATTTTTTAGTCGAAAACACACCGCGGTGATCTATGCGTCTGCGTGCATCTGCGACACCGGCCGTAGCACTCCAGTTGTGAATATTTACAGATTTTAGTTTGGATTTTACTGACTAGTGATCATGGATTTTGAAATACGCGAAAAGATAATTAATATAGAACGCAGTTACAAATGTTTAAATGATCCACAGGACAAAAATTATAAGAACAGTTCAAATAAAACTATGTTGTGGGAAAAAATTGGAAGGGAATTAGGAATTGATGGTAAGTACTAAATAAAGATTATTATGTTGCAAGTTAAGTAATTCATTTGAAATGCTATCTTCCTCG
This sequence comes from Ephestia elutella, assembly GCA_018467065.1. Lineage (NCBI taxonomy): Eukaryota > Metazoa > Arthropoda > Insecta > Lepidoptera > Pyralidae > Ephestia > Ephestia elutella. The sequence goes on from CM031575.1 coordinate 5,267,013, forward strand.
TCATTCGACATCTTGAAACAAAATGACAGCCGCGATCCGAAACGAAAACACGGCGTCGCAGACGCACGCAGACGCAGCGCACTGCGTCTGCGACACCGTGCGTCTGCGACGCCGTGGAGCCGGTGTGAATTGCTTTTGCCGCAGCCGTGCTGCAGATGAAACGCACGGTGTCGCAGACGCATCCGGTGTGTGGCAGCCTTAAAGGCTGACACACACCAAACGGCGTCGCAGACGTGCTGCACTGCGTCTTGATTTGTATTATTTGAATTTGTACGCGGTGGTTCCCACCAACGGTGTCGCAGATGCATTGCGTTGCGTCTGCGTGCATCAGTCGGCCGGCAGTCCGCGCGATATTTGTATCGCGCGGACTGCCGGCCAGTTCAGTTTCAGATCAGTTTGCTGAACATGGCCTCGGTGCGGTCGCGCATAAGCGGAACGGCAACGTCGCTCACTCGCTCGGGCGTGTTGACGTTGTATTTCGTAGGATTCTTTAGTCGAAAACACACCGCGGTGATCTATGCGTCTGCGTGCATCTGCGACACCGGCCGCAGCACTCCAGTTGTGAATATTTACAGATTTTAGTTTGGATTTTAGTGACTAGTGATCATGGATTTTGAAATACGCGAAAAGATAATTAATATAGTACGCAGTTACAAATGTTTATATGATCCACAGGACAAAAATTATAAGAACAGTTCATATAAAACTATGTTGTGGGAAAAAATTGGTAGGGAATTAGGAATTGAAGGTAAGTACTAAATAAAGATTATTATGTTGTAAGTTAAGTAATTCACTTGAAATGCTATCTTCCTCCACAGATTACTAAAATACCCTTTTAACTTGTGCTTCCTCGTTGTTCGACATCTTGAAACAAAATGACAGCCGCGATCCGAAACGAAAACACGGCGTCGCAGACGCACGCAGACGCAGCGCGCTGCGTCTGCGACACCGTGCGTCTGCGACGCCGTGGAGCCGGTGTGAATTGCTTTTGCCGCAGCCGTGCTGCAGATGAAACGCACGGTGTCGCAGACGCATCCGGTGTGTGGCAGCCTTTAATAAACATGTTTATACGGCTAGAACGTGTTGACTGCTATAAAATCAAGAGAACTGCTTCCATACAACTATTTGGAAAAATAGGATCTTTCATACAATTGTTTTTCGATATAAAGTCAAAAGAGTAATTTCTAATTAACTACTTTTCCTAGTTGGGTATTTGTTTTTAGTTGAAGTAGGTACTTGAAAAAATCAGATATTATGCTTACCCAATGCCAAATCCTTCTTTGACGACGGGCCCAAAACCGCCTGCCATTACACTTGGCGCCGATAACGTACTAGTACTTAAAATCGATTTATTCAGGAACTTATATTCGTATGAATCGAATAACTCTGGCGTGGGCAAGTTATTTTCTTCGGCGATTTTTCTTAATGCGAACAAATGGCGGTCGAATCCCTGCCCCATTGCTGCTTGTTTGACTAATTCACTGTGGTAGGTAGAGCACTGGGCCATGATAGATCGTAATTCCTCTTTGGGCGAATTGTTTTTATGAAGTTTATCACAGAATAGCTGAAAAATATTACAAGTTGAGATTAAAAGATCGAAAACAAAGAATAGACCAAGACCACCCCCGCCACCCTCCCCGCCTGTTGCAAAGCTAGATCCGCTCTGTCAGACAGTCACATTGTCTTTACTCAAAAAAACTCCAGGAATATTATAAACTTATTTTGAGTTTTTTTTGTCATCCTTTTGTGTAAATATATGTATATACCTGTCACAGTCAATTTGGCGGCGCGGTTTTACGTCGGCCGATTGGTAAGGGGCGAAAAATAATGTGTCAAATTGTAAATGTAGAATTGACGACACTTTACAATCTAATAGATTGCAATCTGACGGGTTTTACGATTTGACGTTGACATGCATTTATTTATTAGCCTGTTGGTTTGTCCCAATGCTGGGCAAAGGCCTCCAATTTTTTCTTTCGTGTATCTCTATCAGCGGCGATTTGCTGTCCACAACACAGAAACTTGTCAAAATCGTCCCGCCATCTTCTTCGCGGTCTACTCTTTTTTACACAATGACCAAAAAAGGAGTGTTATTCTTCAGATTAATCCTAATCCTAACTAATATTATAAATGCGAAAGTGAGCTTGTTTGTTACCTCTTCACGCTTTATCTACTGATCAAATCTTTCTGAAATTTCGCAAACACATAGTTAGAAGTACTGAGAAGGACATAGTGTATCTTTCATCCTGGGAAAAAGCACTGTTCCCGTGGAAAATTCACGCGGGCAAAAGCTAGTATTTGATATTAGTGAAAAAGAGTTGCGAGTGTTGGTACCTTGGTGTGATCAGTGCAGGGCCGCATAGTCTCAGTGCGGCCGTGCTTGAACGCGGACGTGCTGCACGACTCGTACGTGCCCACGTACCGGCCGTGCAGCAAATGATACGCCGCCTGGGGACACATGGAGATCAATTGGATTGGAGTCAGAAGAGCACTAGGCTTATACAGGATGTTTTTTAAATCATTGGCATCCTTTCTACTGGTGAAAGTACTCATGAACATGAGCAACTTTTTGTATGGGACCGACTCAATCCGATGGAAAAAAAAATCAGCTGTTCCATACATTTCGTGTGAGTAGGTATTGGAAAATAGTATGGAACAGCAGATTTTTTCCATCGGATAAACGGCTAATATAGACGGCTGAACTGACTTTACTTTCGATTAAGTTCACCTTTCAAACAAGACGTAACATATATCAAAATCCACATGCCTCACACACGTCACGTCAAACCCACCCCACATTTTGTGTCGGGTGTTAAAAATGTATATCAGCACTAACTCTGTCCCTGGACTCCGCTCCCATGGGAATTTCGGGGTAAAAAGTATCCTATATGTTATTCAGTGACGTAGATACACCAGCAGCATACACATCGGCTGAGGTCCTCCTTATACGTAGACATAAAAGGTTCATTTTAAAATATTCAGGAAATGAGAATCATATTCGATTCGTCAAAGTGGCTGTTATAGACATCCAGGTTCTTACCTGGAATCCTAGTTGCATTATGCAGTCTGGACTAACTCTGAATTTTTTACAAGCCTCCTTGGTCAAACCTTCATACAGAATGTAGTCAATGCTTATAGTGTCGCACCAATCTTTGTAATCTTTTAAGGCCTTAGTTATGAAACCCTTTGATTTATCGTCCAAGTTAAACTCTGAAACATAAAATAATTTTTCGTCTCTTTTAATAATAAAAACGTATTTTATAAGATAATAATAAAAAACTAATGACAACAATGACAAATACAAGAGACAAATGTTCCGAAAGTGGCTCGGTCTAGATCAGTTGAGACTGTTGAGACTAATGCACAACCTCAAACGCTTAAGTTATGAGGCGTACAATATTAAAAACAATAATAATAAGAATGACAGCAGTCTTAGATGTTTGTTTGTTCTACTATGTTTGGTCAGGAATTAAAAAACCAAAACTGGTTTATGAAATATTGTACACTGTTCAATTATATTGTAAATTGCTATATGTATGAAATAAAAATAAATAAATAATTATTGCCGGTACCAAATTCTCATATAAAGTACCGGTACTATCCAGAAGTTTATGGCACAGAACCTAACAATCCCTGTCTCTGATGTCTATATCTAGCAAGCTAGCAAGGTATTTAGAAATTATGTTAAATTAGAGAAACTTGCATACATAATGATTTCTGAAAACACAACACTCCTTTTAGTAGTCGTGTGAAATAATCAAAGAGTATACTAGTGAAGCAATATCCAAATTGGAATGATTACCTAATTTTTGAACAGTGATATTAGTGTCCGAAGGTTTTGAGTCCGGGTGTATGAAAGGCTTTGCTGTGGTCTCGTTGTAGATATCCTGGAAGAACCTGAGCACAGCCACACCATCCCCCCAAGAGTGTTCAAAGTTGACACCGGACACCCCGTCACCTGTCACTATCAGGTTAAATGATTTGTCAAACCATCTGTAATTGAGTAAAACAATAAAGAATGTAGAAGAAGATATAAACAGACTGAAGCGCCATAGAGTCCTAGAACTAAGGAGCTTGGACCATAGACTTATAATATATGGTTTGGACTGAGTTCCAACTATAAAAGTAAAAGTTATTCCTAGTAAAAAATATATAAATATCAAATTACTTACTTGTTTGAATCACCCTGCAGAAAATGCTTTAAGATCAAATGTTTATTGTCATCTATAACAATATCATCTAAAACCAAGTTGAAAATGGCAGAGTCAATCTTTCGTAATGTTTCTCCATTGCCGGTTTCTTCTAAATGCATTCGTTGTCTGGCCCAATCATCACGATTTTGACTAGTCAGTATACCAAGTGGATGTTCAACTTTAGGAGATTGATCATTAACAATGCGAGATAAGTTCCCTAGTAATTCGGTAGGTGACAATATGTTACCTGTAATGTGTTAATATAATAAGTAACAAGTATCTGTATAGTGTGATTGCCAACTCCATTGAAGTTATATTTGGAGTTACATATTTTAGAAATGTAATTTTATTCCTTAAAAATATAAATAAAATAAATAAATATATACGACAAATCACACAGATTGAGTTAGCCCCAAAGTAAGTTCGAGACTTGTGTTATGGGATGCTAATTCAACGATACTATATTTTATAACAAATATATAGATAAACATCCAAGACCCAGGCCAATCTGAAAAAGATCATTTTCCATCTTGACCCGACCGGGATCAAACCCGGAACCTCCAGTGTGGCAGTCTGGCGTGATGACTGTTGGGCCATGGAGGTTGTCATGTTGTTTGATGACACACAATTCATAACTATTGTAAACTATGCATTCTGCATATGTAAATATGTAATATATCAACAAAATAGCTCTTATAAACTTGTTGACATCAACCTAACCAAGTTTAGCTTGGTGTTTTATTTTTCATTGCCTAAAATTGTGAAAAGGACATTTACGTATATCAAAATGATTATGACAATTTTAAGTACTCTAACATAACAAATATTTTAATTCCTAGTGCACAATATTAGGACTTCCGCTTGAACTTTACTCACCATCTGCATCTAATACATCAAAAGCATAAAAATTTCCATTTTTCTGGACTACTACATGCTTGCTGGTAGGATCTCTGAAAATTTTGTCTTTAGTTAGTTGAGGAATCCTTGTAGCCCCAAATAATCCTACAAACTGGCTCATATCTAGGGGAAATGCTTTCATAAGATATGCACCATACCTGAAAAATCAATAAATTTTAAAATCATGTCTTTAACAGTGATAGATTTATAATTATTTAGTAAATTTGTAAAGGAATTAATAAAATAACTGGTATGAGTTTAAACATGATAAACTTTAAAGTGGGTTGACGATGTAAGGAATATAGCTGGCAAGAACTGGATTGCGATGGCCCAGAATAGAAAAGCTTGGCGTAGACAGAGGGAGGCTTATACCCAGCAGTGGGTAGCAGAAAGCTGACGATGATGATGAAACATGATCAATAAACTAGTAGGTACCTCTACTAGTTGTATTGTATTGATACATTAGCTCTAAGCACATTTTTTGTGAAGAGGAAATAAAAGTTTTAGTCTGGAATAATCATAGACTAGAGAACAGTGATAACTTAAAATGTAGAATACACACCATGAAACAGCTTCAGGTAATAATCCTGTGAATGTTCTAAAGAATTGAGTATCACTCTTTTTAGCATTCAAATGATAAACCTCTGGCTCCAGAATCTGCTCCCTAAGGGATTCCATAAACCGAACTGAACTTATCAATAAGTTTGTGGCTCTCACCAACTGGTTATTGTATGCTGGTCGACTGTCATTTTGAAACACGATCAGTGGATTATAATTTATTGGCAAAGCAACTCTATCACGGAGGTAGAGGTCAAACCAATATTCTGATATGTAACTTGTGTGTTTGTTTCTTTTATCTTTTGCAATTAATTGCTCCTGTAGGCTTTTACCTTCCTTTGCTATAAAGTCATTCGTTCTACGCTCTGCTGTAGCGTAGTGCTCACTGTTTAACAAGGGTCGCAATGCATTGAGATAACGTTCACTAGACTTCGATAATTCTGGTATAGGCAAACGAGGTAAAGACTTTTGAAAATGCATAGTGGGTACTTTACTCCTCTGCATGTACTGGTAGTCAACATCGCGGATATTTTTACGTTTAGATAAGTTTTTTCGTTGAATAAAATTTCTTAGAACCGTGTTCTTATTATTGAAAATTGTGTGAGCCTTAATCATCATTATAAGATTAACAAGTAATTATTGATTTATACTGTTTCGTTTCCACTTAAGTATACTATTTACGTAATTATACTAGAGATATAAATAATATTAAACTTAGTATGTACAAAAACAACGAAATCTTGAACACTACATACAAAAACGAAAACGAACTTTACTCCTCAGCCGCGCCGACGTATTTGACTTGGCAGTGGCAGTAGTGACAGTGACAATCATTACGTCACGATGACGTCACGTCTGTGTTGCAAGGTGTTGCCATATCAAAAACTGCTATGTTGTTTTTTTTTTGTCTTCTTTCTTTGCCCTAAGAAAAAAAACATTTTTTCCGTTGTCATTGTACAGATTAAAGTCAAGTACAGATTAAAACAAACCGGCCAAGCAAGTGCGAGTCAGTCTTTCGTAGAGAGGGTTCCGCACCTAAATATATTTACAGTTTCCTTTATTGCTTCTTGCCTTTCACTAGGTCGGTTTCACTAGGTTTTTCTACGTCGCACAGTGTGTGATTTTCAAATCTAGCGGAACTTAATTATGTGTCTTTAATATTTGAAAACCATTATCATATATGTATGGGATATAATGTTGTTATATCTCACTTATATGTTTAGTTATGTATAAGTAAATAAAATATATGATGAATACAAATTTATACAGATTTAATAAATAATGAAAAAAATTACACGATCTTTAGTATAAATACTGTTAATCCACGCACTATTTACATTGGGAATTCTTAATTAAGCGTTGCTTCGTCTGCTTCGCTATCATCATCTTCAGAGTCGTTTGCTAGTGGTATTTCGGGAGCTTTGAGAAGCGCCATGGTCTCATGGGCGATACGACTTTTTCTTGGTCGATTTATATTGAGGCTGGATAAGTAAGGGTCTGATGATATAAGGAATCGGTTAAGAACATCTCTGTTAGTATTTTCCCTGGAGGTCTTCCGGCTAAAATGCTCACGGAAACGTCTATACTCCTTATTGCTCGATTCTTGCGCTTCCTCTGATAACTGCCCGAAAGGCACTATACAAGCACGCATGATTTTTTCCGAGTGATGCAAAATTTTATGTATGCTGGCGGGGCATACAGGGTTATTTTGTAACTACTGGCCAATTTTTTTCAATATGCTCAGTACTTGGAATACCTACAACTACGTCCGAAAGAAATTTTTAGTAAAAGAATAACATAAAATTTCAACTTTCCATACTAAGTCCCATCAGCTGATCGACCAATTTGTATGGGAAGCATCAAAAGCATACAATTTTTTCTTCATTTTTTGACATAGATTTTTTTGGAAACCTGCTCAATTTCATCAACCAAATCTGTTGCGAAAATTTGGCAAATGGTTTCAAAATAACCCTGTATAGTACCAGGAGTAATGACGCAAGTATATATGTTTTGTCTCTTTTGCATAAGCAGCAAATTTATCGCAATCAATTTCATGATTGCTGGATAAAGCCTCGAGTAGAACTCTGAAGTGATGTATGAGATCAACTTCGATGCCTGTTATTTCGGCTGTCTTTTTAGTATTCCTGAAAAATCTGCGGGCTGTGTTGCCATCCAATGATGGCAACACCAATCTGCAGGAAACACCAATGTGTTTCCTGCAGATTCAAAAATTTCGCGATTTTTCATAGTTCGAACTCCTACGAAAAAATGAAAAAAATGTATGGCGGACGCAAAACAGCGCAAGCGAATAAGGCTTAATCTCATAGCGTAATATGTAAGGGAAAAGATAAAATGCATTTCGGGTCAGATACACGAAGATACATTTTGTAAACTCATTTCATTTTTAAAAATTTAAAAGAAATTCTTCTTGCGGGCAATGAAGTAGATTAGCGATAAAACTACTACTTAAACATATAATACGAAAGTAATTCTTAGGTACCTTAGTCTCTTCTACAAAGCACAACGATCACAACAATACAATATTTTTGCAAATCTAACTTGCAGTTTTAGCACGCTATCTGTCTTAACACAATGACGCGATGCAACAGATTAAAACGAATTTAATCCATACTTCCATACTAATATTATAAATGCGAAAGTTTGGATGTGAGTTTGTGAGTTTGTGAGTTTGTGAGTTTGTGAGTTTGTGAGGATGTTTGTTACTCAATCACGCAAAATCTACTGGACGGATTTCAATGAAATTTGGTACAGAGGTAGATAATGACCTGGAATAGCACATAGGCTACTTTTTATCCCGGGAAAAAGCACTGTTCCCGTGGGAAATTCACGCGGGCGAAGCCGCGGGCGACAGCTAGTTAATTATAAAAAGGAGTCACTTTGTAGGGTAGTCATCTTAAAAGTGGTGATGCCAACAAAAAATTTAATAGGAATGTATGTTGTGTTAGAGATAGTATAAACATATAATTACGTATGCTTGATAAAATAGCAGATAGGTATCTTCGTAGCAGATAGGTAATAGCAGATGTATAGGATAGCTTGTTATAGCAGAGAGGACGGACGGCCCGTTCTCGAGACATTGGTCTGAACTACATTCGCCAGTGCCTCGGGAACGAGTACGGCAATATTAATCTTATGTAAAATGAAAGTGATGTGCTGTATTTTAATATAATCTAATTCTTTGTGTCAGCAATTTAATGAATGGATCCATGGTCTGAAATAAATGATATTATTATTATTATATAAAAACAATAAAAATATTTAAGTTCCGCTAGATTTGAAAAAAATACAGTGTGCGTCGGGTTCGGGAACGGGAAATAAGTATCCCATAGGTTTTGATTCCCGTTTGAAATAGGCGAATAGCGAATGGTGAGAAAAAATCTTTGTCAGAAAGATGACGGACAATAAAGTGTTCTTTTGAGGGTTCCGTATTTGCCATTTTGGTACGGAACCCTTATGTCAATTGTCAATCAAAGTTTCAGATTCAGACTTTCAGCTCAGTGGATTTTTCTTGCTGCAAAAACGTAAATCAATTTTGTTGTAAAAATACGTACTAAAATGTGCTGAGTGCTAATAATAGTACCTACTTTTATGAGTAATTTTGACTAAACTAATAAGTAGGTATCGCATTTATTCATGATTTGAAATTGGCATTCCTAAACATCATTCCCAATTTCAATAAAGATTCCAAATTCAGGTGATAATTTATAGAGATAGAATAGAAGTAGGAACTAGGGCATTAGGCGTTATCCTGAGTGCTGCTGTTCTTTTATCTTTTTACTTTTTTGGTTGAGAACAGCTGACATTTCTAAATTTTTAGATGATCCTAAAATTAACTTGCAGATTTGATTTAAGAGCCACACTGCGATAAATCGTGCGTGACAAAAATGAACGACTCGCCAGAAAATGGTAGCAATAATGCTAACTCAGACATCGAGACTTTGGATTTTCTGCGCGGTGTGAAGTCGTCAACTTGCCTACTTTTGCCGACGACACCTAGTCCGACTCCATTGGAATTTAAACACCCATTGTCTGAAGAAATGAGTGATCAAACATTTCTCGCCATTAATGACGATGACCACAATATTGGGAATTTGCAGAATTCAGGTAATGCATTGCTTCAAATTTCTTTTGTTTTTTACCTAGTTATTTGTGTCCCACTGTTGGGCAAAAGCCTCCCCCAACTTCCTCCACATACCTATCTCTATCTTTGGTCTTTTCTTCCATTCTCTGTTAAACATTCTCAAGTCGTCTGCCCATTTCGTCTTTGGACTTCCTATTTTTCTCCTTCCATCGGATGGACTCCAGTTGGTTATAATTTGAGTCCATCTCTCCGGGTGCATGCGACAGACGTGACCCGCCTAGTTCCACTTTAGCCTAGCTGCTGCCTTTTATATGCCTTTTACAATCTAAAAGGTCCAAGAAATATAGGCAAACTTTTATATGTATTGTTGTAAAAATAATGATACTGTATCACAACTAAGTTGATGATATTAAAGACAAACACCATCAAATCACTTGATTAAACTGACAGATAAGCATGTTAAATGTATCCTGCATTTTGTCTGGGATTAAAAAATATACATGCTAGAAAAAAAAGATCATAATCTGACAATTACACTTTCAGCTGGCGATTCAAGTTCTTCAGCAGATTCCAACTCTGTTGTTCAAGACCCTGTAAGCGCCCAACTTATAAACAACATCAGCATGTTGGATTATCAAACTCTAAGTAAAAATGGAGATCTCATAATGGGACCTGTAAGTTTTAGCTTAATTTCAATACATTTAATTTAAGTAATAACTAAAAAAAACAAAAAATAATAAGCACCTATTTTCATCTCTATCCCTCAAAAGGATTGATAAACCTTCAATTTTAAGTTTTAGAAAACTTTGAAGCCTAAAAATAACTTAAATACGAGAGAGTTTACACTATTTATTGCTCAATCACAATCTACTGAATGGATTTTGATAAAATTTGGTACATGAGCGGAATAAAACATTGAAAACCACATGTGTTAGCTTTTAATCATGAAATTCTACAATGTATGAATGAACTAAGCACAATTTGTACACTATATATAAAAGATAGGATGCAGGTACAGTTACATAGATATGTATTCAATTTTAGACCTTATCACATTGTCTTAAGGATCAATGTGTTTACATATTAATGCTTGTGACTAAATAAAAATTTATTGACTGTGTCTTGTTTGAGATAATTTTTATGAGTCTGGTTTATAATTGGTTATTGAATATATTATAATCAGATAACTATCATAAATGGTAAAGTATTTAAAATTAATAAATGTGTTTGTATATTTTCATCACATCCTACCTTGTATGAATTGGTTGTTTCAATTGGTTTAAGTGGTTAGGATATTAATAGCTACTGCCCCTACACTATCAGTTGATACAACAACCAGCTGACTACAATCTTAAAGACCCAAGAAAACAGACAAATTAATTTTAAATTATCTATTTTTTTTACATCTATATGAGTTTTTGTCTAGAGTTCTCACTTGTGGGAGTTTTAATTGTTATAGGTTAAAAATCCTACTTGGATGGATGTCATAACAAAAAAATGTTTTACCAGAAGTTAATAAATTTAGAAATTGGGTAGACTGAACCCTATAAATATATGGTTACTTCTCAAAAGTGTCCAGAATAATACTAGATTATATGGGCTGTTAATATTTACTTTGATCTGTTTTTTTTCCAGACTGAAGATTGCAAACTAAATGGAAATCTGAATGTAAGTAACAGAAAATTACCTAAATTTGTTAAATGGAATTGGAGAATAATTAGGAAAGTACTGTTATGGATCGTTCTGTCAGGTCTGATAGCCTGTTTGGCGTCGATTGTCGCCATGGTCATAACCATGCCTCGCCAGTGCAACCCTGACATCCCGTGGTATCAAGGAAAAGTCTTCTATGAAATATTTCCAGCCAGTTTCAAAGATTCAAATAACGATGGAATCGGGGACTTCAAGGGAATTATAAAAAAACTAGACTACATCGAGGAGATGGGTGCCTCTGCAATCAGGCTCAATTCCATATTTGAAGCTCATAACTACCCTGAACAGTATTACAATGTCACATCATTAATCAGAATTGCCAAAAGCTTAGGTACTATTGATGATTTTAAGCAGCTAGTTTCGGAGGTGCACCAAAGAAATATGTCGTTGATACTTGATTTGCCTGTTTCATCGATGATCAAACCTCAGATAGGAAGCAACACTACCCAAACTTTTCTCTTTGCCAATGATACTGTTATTGGTACTTCAGACATGACCACTGCTGCTATAGTCTATTGGGCGAAAGCAATAAATGTCGACGGCTTTTATCTGAAAAATTTAGAACATTTTGTTGAAGATATTAATTTTGGGAAAAGCCTTCAACATTGGAAACAGATAATCGGATTTGATAAAATCTTAATGGCCAGTGAGAAGACACTGAACAGCGTTTCCGGAGATTCTCGCAACATCTTACTGTCAAGAATTGATCTGATTGATGTCCACTTGGATCTACACAAAGACATTACTGGTTTGGTAGCTAAAATCAATGATATGGTAACTGGTGACCTCTGGTCTAAACCACACTATCCATGGGTTCACTGGAATATAGGGAATATGTACAGTGAAAGAATATCTACTAAACATGTCAATAATACGTTAGCGTTGACTGCTTTGGAATTCATGTTGCCTGGCACTGTCAACATATTCTATGGAGACGAAATAGGTCTCGGGGGCTTACCTTTAAAAGAAGTGGAAACAGATTTTGATGATCATGAACATATCCACAGTTTAGTGCCAATGAGTTTTTCAGGAAGTGATAATAAGGCAAACATTGGAATTTTGCCTTGGAACTCAAAGTCTGTTTTGGAGCCAAAATACCATTACTTAAATGTTATCAAGAGTTTTACTGAGGTTCGGTTGAGCACTCCAACGATATACTTGAGAGCAATTTACAAAGAGGGCAACATACAGAAAAATATGGACATAGAGACCATTAGAGGATCCTTGGTTCTGATCGAGAGGAGGTACCCTCGCAGGCACGCTTGCGTATTTGTTGGCAACCTCGGTAATAAGCCTGTCACTACTGACCTTTCTTCCATGTTTTACGGGGGAACAGTTGTAGCCGCCACGAATAGCTCGCTTGTCGGACAAGTATTGTATTTCGATCAAGTCACTTTCGCGCCAAATTCAGCCATTTTGTTCAAATTAGAAAAGTAATAATTAACTTATTAGTTAGATTACTGTTTCTGCCATATTGATATACATATTTTAGTTTATTGCTTGAATATTTTAGTCCATTTTTTCTCACGTTAGTTTTACTCAAATCATTGTAAGCGTAATCGTATTTTTGTATACCTTGATCAAATCCATTATAAGAAATAGCGAGTAAGTATATGTATGTGAATAAGAGTATTGTTAAATACTAGTATTGCTAGTATTAAGAGATCGTTTAATCTAAACATCTAAACGCATCAAGTAGGTAACATTTAATATGTTACTAAATGATACAATAAGAAAAAATAATTTGCGGCAGCCAAGCAATCTTTTATTGCCTTCAGTTATATAGATTAGATAATCTTTACTTTGCTACAGTTCCCGTCATGTAAAAAGGCCGATGGCGGTTAAGCTGCGCAGTAGGCGATATATCGGTCTATGCGGTGAGCGGGGGTCGGGCGGATCTCATCCGGTGCGCGCGATTGGTTCGTCAGTCGCACCCATGCGCAAGTTTCACCCCCTCCTCTGTCTTCCAGTGGCCTTATTACGTGACGGGAACTATACCACGGACTTAAATTCAGTATTGCTACTAAAGAACTAAGCGACTGTAAAGCTATGTAATCTCTGTTGAATCTCTTGTTATATTTATTTACATATTTTATCATTGGTTGTCTTATTTAACATACGAAACGTAGGTTAAGTACTTATAATTCTTGAGTATTATCAAATTCGATCTGTATAGGTATAAGTATATTTCCTACCTATTGTTTTTGGGTTATTCAAGCTCTAGTTTGTAGATACTTAGTAGTAAAATATTGCAAGATCTACCTGTTAATTATTTAAATAGGAATGTTTTATTGCCAAAGATTTTTTAAAAAGTGAGATGAATTTTACATGTTTAGTTTACTGTCGTATTCATAAAAAGTTAACTAACACTCAAAACCGGTTATAGTTAAAATATGTTTTGTTTCTACTCTCTATCTAGGGTTGCCATCAGCTAAAGTATTGCCATTTGTGGAAATATTTTTTTTCCCTGAACTCCTAAAAAAAATACAATGCGCGGCAGTTTATCAGATTTCTAACTTTATCTCTATCCAATATTTTATATTGAAATTGAAAGAACGAGACGAAGTGATTTTTCATTATCTTATGAATAAGACGTCAGAAGTTTTAGATACTTATTATAGAATATATAATTGAAAACCGGTTAGTGGTCACAATAATACTCATTTTCTGTTTTTGCATGTGATAGTGATAACTAACTATAGACAGTATTGCTTAAGGATTTTCACAAAAGTTTAAAAGAAAGTTTTAAGAGTAACGAATATATAAATTAAGTAAAAGAACTTATTTGCCCTTTCTCAATAAAAAACCTTTGTAAGAAAATATTTACGAACATGATGATCTGTTCTTCTGATTCTGAACATTATTTCTTCAATGTAGCATGTGAATCTCTGTAAAAATTATTCAGATATTATTTATTACGTAATCTCGATGGTAAAAATAGCTTTCTTTGGTCTGTTTAGGTCTTCTTAAACACTTAGGATTTCACATTCAGAATTGAATTCAGGCAGATATTACAAGGAGGGGTACCTAGCAAGAATATCGTGAAAATAAAATAATCAAATAGACATATTTACCAAACTTTAATATACATTTGTACACATTGCAAACAAATAATTATTATGTACTTAGTATACCCAGATTGTATTATTTTATTTATGTACACATGATTGTAAACAAAATAAATACTTGCAATTGCTATCTTTTTTTCATCATTTACTGACTAAGTAGTGACTTCAGTTTTAGATATCTACACATAAATTTATTCTACATCAGGTAATATTTTAGGAGAGAGTATTTTTTTTATTTTTCAAGTAATGGTTGCTAAATTAATCACTATCACATAGTGATTTCACGTCATACATAAGCCGTACTTAATAATTTACCTAATATTATTTTGTCACAAACAGTACACTTCAAAGTGACTACCTTACGCTAAAACTAAACGACTACATAATAAAGAAAGGAATGTCTGAATTTCAGATCTCTTTCTTTTATTTTATGTTAGAATCAAAAACTGCCTAATAAATTCGGTTTTTAGGACCGATAGGCTTTTTTTTAAATAAAATAAATGCCAATTTTACGAAATGCCAGTCAGATTTTTATGAATAAAATAATAAAAAATGTTTTCAAAAAGATACACATTGAAATTATTATTTTGTTGAATTATTTAACATAACTGAATATAAAAAGTGACGAAAGTTGGCATGTCAAAAAATTGGCGTTTAACGAGTAAAAAATAATGAATTAATGAGATTTTTAAAATATTAGTTAAATTAACAAAACTGAATTTAAGAGTAATATTTTAGTGAAAGTTTGTCAACATTTAAGAGTTACCATTGTTACCAACATTTTTAAACTTGACTAAAATATTCATTATTATATTATATACCTGTTTGTGATGTGAGTTACACTTTTTCAGCCATCGGACGTTTATTCTAAATTTTATAGGCTACAAAAGGCAAAAAAGAGTTGTGAAACTGAATATAAATAGTTGCCAAAGCATTACTTATTGATTGATAAATACATGTAAAGCATGACCAGGAAAATAAGAACCCTGGTGCTGCCTTTAAATCAGGGTTTTTATTTTCCTGGTCAGGCTTTATAATAAAAATAAGAAACCCTAAAAAAACGGACGAGGGACGTTTCCAATTTGAAATTTGGACTACAAAAATTATTTCTTTATAACCAACATCTGAACAAACCTTTGGCATTACGTAACCTTGTCATTCAGTCGTCAAATATAATTAACTACGCTAATTACAAATAGTTAAGAAAATGAGAACAATTAAGTGATGGATAGTTGTATGTGTCGACGCTTTCTAAAAATATTTAATACAATGTCATTTATTCGCTTTTACATGTTAAGTTACAAATTATGTTATTAGTACCTTAAACTATTTGAATTACTAGTCTGCATTTGTTAAAAAAAGTTAATACAGTGTGTGAATAAAGAGAGATGAAGAAGCGTAGCGAAGGTTAACCGAAATAAAACATTTTCTTAATAAAATACAAATCTTTAGAGGACATACTTGCCAGACTATTACATTCAGTACCCAGGAATACAAATATGTGTGATCAAAATGAAATTTGTTTGCAGTGACGTGTAACTTTTTTTACAAATGCAGAAAAAACTTAATCGGAATTGATTAAGGTCAGTCTTTATATGGCATTAAATCGGTGGATGCAAGCTCATAGCACTGGAAGGATTCACAAGTAGTAGATAGGATATATCAATGTCATGAGCTAGGTTGGGTTTTTTTAACTTTAACTATACTTGGATTCATAACATAGGTGTTAGACATTGCTCTAGGAGTATGATTATCAGCACCAGGTAGCGCGGGGAGCTTATCTGTTGGATTTCGAATAAGCGTCTTCTTCTGGAGTGCTGCTGTCGGCTTTTTTATGCTGCACTCTTGTTTATTTTTTATTTCTAAGTTATCGGTGGTGTTTTGAACAGGCTTGGGGCACTTACGTTCACTTTCACAGTCACTACCTGTTTGTTTACTTAACTTTGGAGCACCAAAAGCTTTAGTCTGTTTTAACAAAGATCGATCATTGCACAATGCCGCTATAAGAGGCAAGTCTAAATTCTTACTTTTTTCTCTGAGAGATTTTATGTCTAAATCACAATTACTTGAGTCTTTAATTTTACTTGCACCCGCGACACTATGTACATTTGTATTGACATTCGGAATTTTTATTTCACGTAAATGTGTAGGAAGCTTCTTTTTGTGTTCATATGGGGGCGGGGGAGGAGGAGGCATTCGCCTCATCTTTACTGGAGGTGGTTCCTTCACATTCGAGACATGCTCTTCAACAGTGGCACGAATGAAGTTAGGTTCAGGTGTATGTGTTGGAAGCACGGGCTCAAAATTAATTGAGTGATTGCTCAGGGAGGTTCTGCTCGTCAAAGAATACCAGCTCGTTCGTTGGCCTGGTAACTGCACGTAGGAATCTGACAGATTTTGTATTGAACCGTACATAGACGGCGGAGACATCGACGAGGACAAGAATGGAGTACTTCTATATTGTAGACCATTTTTATTATGCATGTTGGATCTCGATTCAGTAAGTTTATGATCGAGATAATTTTGTTGTGATATTAAAGGGTCTTGTAAAGGGTAATAGACATAATCTACGTCGCTATACAGCTGCTGATGGAACATTGGGTTGTGTGGTGGTGGCGGTGGAGGTAGTCTGGTTTCGGGCGGAGGCGGCGGCAGTCGAGTGCGGCGCGGCGGCGGAGGAGGCGGCGGCAACTTCATCATGGCTACGAGTAGATTTGAATCGATACCGTGAGGTGGCAATTCTCTCGATGGCGAAAGGGTAGTTCCTTGTTCTAATTTAGATCTCTCTGCTCTGCGGCTTGAAGCCTGATGTCTTTTGGACTTCTGGAACCGATGCTCGACAACCATGGGACTCGCGAATGTTCTTCCACAAGAAGTATTCACGTCGCCGGCTTCAGCTTTTAGTATTGTAATCATTGGCTTAGAAGTAACAAGCCTTGCTGCTACCTCTTCGATGTCATCAGCTTGTTTTAAAGATGTCATTGATGATGATGTTCCAGGATAGGCAGGAGGTGCCTTCATAGGTGCGGTAGTACAAGAGGTTAAAGTGTTATGGTTAAACTCATATGGTGGTGGGGGCTTATCATACATTTTTGGTTTACACATGATGTCATCTGTATCACAAATATTGGGAAGTGATAAATTAAGCATTTTTCGACTATCTTTCCTTGCTGGAGGGGTAGGAGGACGATCAAAAAATGATGTGTTAGGATAGTTGTCATCTGAGGGTGCAGTATCTTCATGACCCTGAAGATAACTATCCCCGGTAAATGGGATAGGTAGTCTAACATAGTCAGATACAGAGTCTAATGTGTCACTCACTGATTGACTTTTTGGATACACACCTCTTCCTACAATTAAGTCACTCAACTCACTTGCAGTAAGTAAATTATGCTTATTATCCGTTGGATCACTGCCGTCTCCATGAAAGGAAACCGTGCTTACATTTGAATTAGTTCGCCCTCTAAATAAATTTTCACCGTCGTTAAGACCTGTTTTTGAAAAGTTTGATGCTCCATCTACACAATCGGTATCGGACAGAACCCGTATTCTAGGCGTAATATTGGAAAGACAAGATCTTGATGATTTATTCTTCAATATAGATGAGACGCTGTCAAAGTCTGCAAGATCATTATCCTTTGTTGGTTTGTAACTATCGTAGTGAGAGCCACCATAATCTGTTCGGCTGCCCTCTGATAGAGTGTCCATTTTTGAGCGTGTTGTAAGTTCCGAGCTACTCATTGTATACACACCACTTGTTTCGCTAGATGCAGCTACGGTTACAGGCTGACCTAGCCCATCATACAGTGCTGAAGCTGTGTCTTGAGAATATTCAACATCTATACCAACTGTACTGTTATCACTTAACATAGAGTTTTGGGCTGTATGACTGAAACCTAGCTCCAAACTACTTGCATTCGAGGCTCTGCTTAATGTGCTTAGGCCTGCTCTTGCCATAATGACCGTGCTACATGAAGATGAACATTGAGATCCTGTGCACTTTAATTTATTGGATATTGGGCTACCGTTATCGGTATTATTTTGTTCAGGAAGAGCATTTGATTCTTCTTGTGATTTTACGCCGTTCGAAACCATGTTCAAGGAACTAATTTCATTATTAAAGACTATATCACTTTCGGTTTTTGAATTTTTTAGTCTACCTTTAGTTTTCTGATGTTTCAGAGAAGACGTTTTGTTCAAGGGCTCATCTTGTGATATATCATGTATAAAATAAGAGTTTGAGCAATCTAATAAATGAGCAAATGCTAAACTTTCTGTTGAAGGTGCTGGAGGAGAGTCTATCATTATTTCTAGTTCATCTTCTGATTGTACCCTGTCGCTGACAATACCTGACGTAGTATTTGAACTTGTAGTTGATATAACAGATATTCTCTGTTCACTTTTATTGTGATTATAATGGAAACTTAAAGACTTTGAATAGCCGTAACAGATCTTCCGTTCTTCTTCCTCCCGTCTTTGTATTTCGTTGAATTTTGGACCAATTTTCATTGAAAATTGATGAGTTTCTTTTGCAAAGCGCAAATAGATATTTGCATTTTTCTTCACTCGACGAGTACAATATAATTTTTTCTTCTTCTGATCTTATTTCAAACTTTTTTCTATCAAAGCTTAACTTTCCGATTGCACTCCAGATAAAATTGGACAGTGGTCCATTATCAGGTAAAATTTTTATCCCTTGAGCTGTGACGAGCAACCATACTGTTCCAGGGTCTGGCTCGGACTTTGATTGCTTTAGTCGGTACCGATGCGAGTTGACTGAATCTGGGAGAAGGCAAACTTCTCTAATGAATCTTATTTTTGCGTCAGCTTTGGGCAGGCCTCTGTGTTCCCGATGACAGGCCCTCATTGCAGCTGACACCCAGTCGCCGGTGAGAGAGGCGGGTGCATACTCCTCCACCTTGAAATAGTCTCTTTCCTCATAGGTGTCGGCATCGCCATATTCTGCTTGCAAGGCCAGACCAGTAAGCAGTAAGAGGACCTCTGCGGGAAGAGCGTCTCTTGTGCGGATGTTATGTCGGAGTTGTAGAAAATACAAATGGCGTCCAACCTCATCGTGCAATAGGAGAGGACTCTCTACGTGAAATTGTACCACCAAGTGCAATTCGAGGAGTGGTTTTCCATTTGCATCCAAGCCCTGAAATTAAAGTTATATATAAGAAAAAGTCTTATCGATTTAATGGAATCTATCTGCTTATATATTTTTAATTTCAAATTTACTTACATGAGTATGGGATGATCTCCAGCTTTTTGGAGCATATTTTGATAATTTACTTTCCAAGTCAACAAACAAGTACTCTCCATCTGAAAATAATAATTTTATTATATAAATACATGCTAATGTACCAAAATACGAAAGTTCAAACTTCAAAAATGTATTGTTAACATGACCGTGCATTGTATAGTATACTATCTATATTATTTGACAAAGTGATGCGAGTGTGGCTTAAACATATACAATACGCTATGTACGAGTAGAATGATTACACAACAGCCTTTTGTTTGCATAGCCATGATGATAGCAGGTTGGAATGTTAATAATCATATGCGTGGCAAAAATACTAAATCTTTAGTCACGCCCGCTGAAGACCGTGAAAACGAAAAAAAAACATCCCAATTTTGAACTTACTTTGCAGAATAGCTAATCCGAAGAGATCGGTGTCGGTCATGCCTTGTAGCTGGGCATGGGCGCTGGCCAAGGATTTGAGCTCCTTGACCCTCGCCTTGGCTTCGACGACGAAGTGGATCGGTTGAGGCTGCCCGGGCATGCGCAGTGAGAGGAGGCGGGCGCCCGCGCCGAGCGCGCGCCTCGCCGCCCAGCGGCCCTCGAACCGAACACAGAGCACGCATATCGCATCTCGAGACCACTGTTACCCGCCCTGGAACAACAGTATACATTTTGTAATTTGATGGAGAAATTCTTTTTGATGATGCTGTCTAAGCAGCGTGCTTATCTCCCCCTCGATGACAATCCAATTACCTATCAATCAAAATCGTAATCGTAATGTTAAATTTAACTAGATCGAACTGGGCCAGCCCAGTTTGGCCCATTTTGCTTTTGTCGGCATTTCTGAACGGATCCTTACGTTTTTTTTTTATTAAAGATGGGTTTGCTCTTTACCACAATCTTGTCCGAGGACAGAGATGAGATCTACGATGTAGCGAGCTTACCCAGAAGCAGCCTATTCACTCTGGTTTTGAAGAGAGTCAGGTTGTATGTGCTCGGGAATACAGACAGTACTTGGCATACGTGTTCCTTGATTTATATGATTTTTTTGTCGTCAGCTTTAATTGATGCAAAAGGGAGCAAAGATGGGGGAAGTTTGTTGTAACGTAATGAATGAACGTTCTTCAATTATAATTAAATTTGGAGGAAACTTTGTACATGATTCCCCACAGGTTGTTATGAAAAAAATCAAAAGGGGGGAAGTTATAGCGATAATAGTTCACAGAACCACTAGTTTAGCTATTTCAAAACAAGTTTAGAGCATGTTTTTAGACCAGAATTTGGTATTTTTTAGGATAAGCGGGCCCTATAGGCTCGCTTTGTGACTGAGGATTGACCCAAGAAAGTTAGAATCTTTTGTATTTCGAACACATAAAAAAAAAAAAAATTACCTGTTTGTGCATGTGTCAATTTTTAATATAATTTTTTCATTATTTCAGCTTCCTACTAATATTATAAATGCGAAAGTTTGGATGTGAGTTTGTGAATTTGTGAGTTTGTTACTTAATCACGCAAAATCTACTGGAAAGGAAATTTGGTATACAGTTTAAAAAATACCGGAAATCAAGGGTACTTTTTATCCCGATATTCCCACGGGAGCCAGAGTGCGGCTAGTCTAATATATATGATTTAAATACTTTTGTCTGGATAGTAGATAGGTCAGTACATAGAGCTAGCAATTTTTTTTTTTTTGATTTTTTTTTTATGTCTATGGGTCAGTACCTACTAGCATAAATATACCTACCTACCTAAATTCTACATTCATTATTTTATGTGGTAAGTTCAGAACAGCATTTACTACAATAGTTTTTTTAAAAGTGATGGCCCTAGGGAGTTGCAAGCTTTGAAACTGATCGGAGCTTCTTACTTTTGGGGGTGCTATGCTAGTGCAACGATACTTATTATTTATAGTTTAAAAAAAGAGCAAATATAAACTATGATTAAGGTACTGTGTAAGTATATTGAAACATAAAATATTTTTTTATTATTTTCAAAACTATGTCAAAACGTCTTTACAAAACTTTTAAACTTCGTAAATCTAAATCACAAGTAATATATATATAGCGATGGCTAATCTCGAACTTAAAAATATTTTTTATTATTAGTGTAATATTACTAATTTAGCGATAAATTTATATTATTTTGTATGTGACCAAAATAACTTGCTTGCCTTGGTTTCTTTTTAATGTTTAATTAATTACTATAATAATTTACTACAATTAAATCTATGAATATCACGATGGACTGTACGACTGGCTTAATTCATGTGTTTAATTTGTTCAATCAAAGCATTGTTATTCTACATCGAGTACCTACTATAATATAAACATTTGACTTTAGTTCGTTTGATCAGAAATAATAATAATACACATTTATTTAGCATAAGCGTAATTCAATTATATGCAGCTTGAAAACTATGATAATTACAGCAATAATTTACCATAACGCATTTAAAACCATATACACCTTTCTCACTTTAAAAGCGACTGAAGTGTAGGAATGTCGGATCCGCGCCATCTGTGCATTCCAATAACTTTTTTATTCTACAATCTCCTTTTCGCTACCTGTGCACTGCAGCGCATTGTGGCATTTACGCAGCTGATGTATTATGTTTCTAAAATTGTTTTATTTTTATGTTGCATTGGCAGGACCGGAACAGTTCCCTATTTTGTAATCTGTGACTTCCTGTGGGTAATGTTGGTATGTTCGTAACAGAAACCTAGGATTCAGCGTACTCTTTTATATACAACATTTTGATTAGAAATGTAATTAGAATTTCCTTGTTCTCTATTCAGTTCAATAGATACAATTTTATTTATTGATAGACTGAAGTAGCTACCTGTATGTGTATAAAGATTTATACTTTAACTAGCGGCCCGCCCCGGCTTCGCTCGGGTGGACAATATATTTGTTTTTAGGGTTCCGGACGTTATAAGATCACTTTGTTGTCCGCCTGTCTGTCAAACTTTTTTCTCAGGAACGTTTAAAGGCCGATTTAAATCTTTGCTTAAAGGTATGAAATTGATATCGAATACCTACTCGGATCCACGGTCTCTTTCAACAAAAAAGTCGGTAAATGTTGCTACCTGCTAACCTATGGAGTACTTCCCGTTGACCTAATTTTATGAAATTTGGCAAAAAGCAAGGTCTAACAGTACTTATCTATACATATAATAAAACAGTAAAAATATTTTGTCTGTACATTTAGTATTTTTGACTGAAATGGATAGAGGGACACTTAAAAAGAATAATAGAAAGCAAAAATATTTTTTTAGAATTTCTTGCGGCAGCAACAGCGGCGCGGGATTGGCGGACTCCGCGAGTATATTTTAAAACGTTTTCACCATGAGTTTTATCAGAGAAGCTTTTATTAGCGAAATATTACATAGACCCCCAATATGGATGTCGAAACATATGTCTATCAATGTGCTGTAGTAGCGGATGTAGGGGGGAGGGCACGGGGGCGGGGGACCTACTGTGGAGGGAAATTCCAAAACGGTGCATTATGAAATTTTTGTCCATCTGCTCCTTCTGCAGTGGCGTAGTGAGAACCGAAAGTCAAACGTTTCCACACTCATTCTAGTGTAGTCATAAAACTTATTCGGATGTTTCCTATAATCTTGGTATAAATTACGAAATTCTCCGTGAAGGTATCTATTTTCTTTAGTTCGTGCACTTCCTTGCTGATATCGAGAATGTCATATTAAAAAAATTGCTACTTTCAAAACAAAAAGGGATAATTTCCGACTCTCTGAATACGTCCACCTCAACCGCTCCGCTAACCGCTACTGAGAGTACGTGGCGTGCTTTGCTTTTCGTCCCGCCCGCCGCGCCGCTTAGACTCCCGCGCAGCGCCCCGCTTAGACCGACGCTATCTATACTATTATGTATTCTTCTGTGCCGACGCGCAAAGTCGTAAACCGGCCGTTAGAGCTATAATGTGAGATGCTTTGTGTATACGGATGCGCGAGCTTGACTCGCACTTGGCCGGTTTTTAGGGTTCCGTGCTTCAAAAGCAATTTCAAAAGGCTAAAATGGAACCCATATTTCTCACTACACCCATATACATTACTTTGTTGTCAGACTGTCCGTCTGTCTGTCAAACTTTTTTTCTCAGGAACGCTTAAAGGTATCAAGTTAAAATTAATGCTGAATACTCGGATCCACGGTCTCTTTCAGCAAAAAAATAACCAAAATTATACGTCAACGCGATAATGTTGCGAATTTGCGATTTCAGACAGCAATCAAAAGCTATGGGGTACTTCCCGTTGACCTAAAATTATGTAATTTGACAATAAGCAAGGTCCAACAGTACTTGTACAGTAATAAATCTGAAAGTTGTAAATATGTTGTTGTAAGTCTAAAAAAAGTGTTACAAACTTATTTTTGCGCTCGATGCAGTATGAATCCTTGGGATCGAACTACAAAGTTAAGTTTGTTTTTGAAATTAGTTGGTCTTTTAGTTAGAGCTATAATGTGAGATAATATGTGAATGAATATGATATTTACATTATTACCTCCTAAAATAAATAGATACGAAAATGCGCCCGCAGTACTTATATACCTACTGCGCCTAGCGTCTTTGCGAGTGCAAGGTGGTTACGCGGCGCATTGGATAACTCGTAGTATTTCGTAAACTATTGATCCAAATTACATGCAGTAAAAAGCAAATATTAAATATATTAAGTACTTGTGATGTTAATAAACTGTGGTTATTATCACCAGTTAAAAAACACCTAAGGATTTTAATTATTTTTAAAACATAAAAGTGGTTATTGTGGCTGAAATATAAAAGCTAGATATATGCTATCGCGGACTTTTTTTGTAGACCTATTATAGATACACAATTCCTCCATACATGGTTTTGATATATCTCTTAGGGATTGGATAGCGTTTTCGATGAAAACTGCCGGGCGGCTTTTTTCCGACTTCCTTAACAATTATCGTCATATTTCAACTAATATACACAAAACCTAAACAAATTATACACTAAAACCTTCCTCATGAATCACCCTATCTATTAGTGAAAACCGCATGAAAATCCGTTGCGTAGTTTCAAAGATTTAAGCATACAAAGGGACATAGGGACAGAGAAAGCGACTTTGTTTTATACTATGTAGTGATAGTGATAGTGATAGTGATGTAGTGATAGTGATGTAGTGATGATATGTAGTGAATAGTGAATAGTGAAAGTGAATTATTTTTGACACACCTGATTTTTGTAAATAAGTATATGTATAATAGGTATGTAATGTAAGTAAGTATTTAGATAATGTATAAATATTTCAACAACACTGCATTGTTTTTGAAATTAGTTGGTCTTTTAGTTAGAGCTATAATGTGAGATAATATGTGAATGAATATGATATTGACATTATTACCTCCTAAAATAAATAGATACGAAAATGCGCCCGCAGTACTTATATACCTACTGCGCCTAGCGTCTTTGCGAGTGCAAGGTGGTTACGCGGCGCATTGGATAACTCGTAGTATTTCGTAAACTATTGATCCAAATTACATGCAGTAAAAAGCAAATATTAAATATATTAAGTACTTGTGATGACAGACTTGTTTAATTAGATAAGGATTAATAAACTGTGGTTATTATCACCAGTTAAAAAACACCTAAGGATTTTAATTATTTTTAAAACATAAAAGTGGTTATTGTGGCTGAAATATAAAAGCTAGATATATGCTATCGCGGACTTTTTTGTAGACCTATTATAGATACACAATTCCTCCATACATGGTTTTGATACATCTCTTTTGGACAGCGTTTTCGATGAAAGCTGCCGGGCGGCTAATTTTTTTCCGACTTCCTTAACAATTATCGTCATATTTCAACTAATATACACAAAACCTAAACAAATTATACACTAAAACCTTCCTCATGAATCACCCTATCTATTAGTGAAAACCGCATGAAAATCCGTTGCGTAGTTTCAAAGATTTAAGCATACAAAGGGACATAGGGACAGAGAAAGCGACTTTGTTTTATACTATGTAGTGATAGTGATAGTGATAGTGATGTAGTGATAGTGATGTAGTGATGATATGTAGTGAATAGTGAATAGTGAAAGTGAATTATTTTTGACACACCTGATTTTTGTAAATAAGTATATGTATAATAGGTATGTAATGTAAGTAAGTATTTAGATAATGTATAAATATTTCAACAACACTGCATTGTTTTTGAAATTAGTTGGTCTTTTAGTTAGAGCTATAATGTGAGATAATATGTGAATGAATATGATATTTACATTATTACCTCCTAAAATAAATAGATACGAAAATGCGCCCGCAGTACTTATATACCTACTGCGCCTAGCGTCTTTGCGAGTGCAAGGTGGTTACGCGGCGCATTGGATAACTCGTAGTATTTCGTAAACTATTGATCCAAATTACATGCAGTAAAAAGCAAATATTAAATATATTAAGTACTTGTGATGATAGACTTGTTTAATTTGATAAGGATTAATAAACTGTGGTTATTATCACCAGTTAAAAATCACCTAAGGATTTTAATTATTTTTAAAACATAAAAGTGGTTATTGTGGCTGAAATATAAAAGCTAGATATATGCTATCGCGGACTTTTTGTAGACCTATTATAGATACACAATTCCTCCATACATGGTTTTGATATATCTCTTAGGGATTGGATAGCGTTTTCGATGAAAACTGCCGGGCGGCAAAATTTTTTCCGACTTCCTTAACAATTATCGTCATATTTCAACTAATATACACAAAACCTAAACAAATTATACACTAAAACCTTCCTCATGAATCACCCTATCTATTAGTGAAAACCGCATGAAAATCCGTTGCGTAGTTTCAAAGATTTAAGCATACAAAGGGACATAGGGACAGAGAAAGCGACTTTGTTTTATACTATGTAGTGATATCGAGAAAGACGAGGCAAGTGCTAGTTGTACTCGTTCAGGTTCTGTTTAGTCACTACTACTGATCAATACTACTCACTTGTAGTTTCATAACCATCGAGATAATTTGTACTATGTTCAACTTATATTGTAGGGGTGAGGTAGGTAAGAATACATAATTTCTAATACTATTTCACTAACATACGGATGGTCATGACATGGCGATGCTAGTTTGCTACCGCGAGCCCTAAAAAGTATACCATTACATTTTATTTAGGTTGTATAAATTCTACGTTTTCTGGCTAAATACAACTCATATACCTACTTTTTTTTTTTTTTTTTTCTCTAGCCTATTGAAGTGTCCCACTGCTGGGCAAAGGCCTCCCCTTTCTCCTTCCACAATTCCCTGTCCAGAGATACACGCTTCCACTCCCGCAGATAACATTCAATGTCATCTCGCCATCTCGTTCGCGGTCTACCCCTAGGTCTACGTCCCTCTGGTACCCATAGTGTAGCTAGTCGGGCCCATCTTTTGGGCGGCATGCGGCAAACATGTCCAGCCCAGTTCCACTTTAGCTTAGCTGACTTGGCGCCTACGTCTTCAATTCGAGTTCTGGAGCGCAGGTCGGTGTTTCTTATTCTGTCTATGCGACGTACACCTAGTATACTGCGCTCCATAGCTCGTTGGCAGACCTTGAGCCTGGACTTTTGATCTTCGGTCAGTGACCAAGTCTGCGCACCATAGGTAAGAATGGGCAGAATGCACATGTCGAGGAGTTTGCGCTTAAGACAGAGTGGAAGGTTTCCTTCATTAGCGCTTTCATCGACCAGTAGCTCTTCCAGGCGTTTTCGATGCGACGATCGATTTCTTTGTCTTGCCTGTTGCCGAAGGTTGCTAACTGGCCTAGGTAGATATATTCCTCGACATATTCTAATTCCTGCCCATTTACCTCGATCTTAGATTTGGTGCTGTTTGTCATTATTTTAGTCTTTGACCGGTTCATCTCAAGTCCAGCCTCAAGTGCAGAAATAATGTTTTCTCATTTATTTTATCTGTATTTATTTTTATACAGGATGTATCGTTCGCAGCTTTAATTTTCCAATTTATTAATATAGTTCTCTAACCTCAATACATCAACAATTCGCCAAGATTGGCCCACGCGATATCTAAAACTCAAACTTGAATGTAAGGTGGGTATACCTATTATAAAACGTTTATTGGAATGTAGAACCACAAGATCAGGTTCTAAAAAACTAGACGCGAATAAATTTCATCCCATCCGGTACCTCTGCGGGTCCCCAGCTCTTGATAGCCATACCATAAGAACATGTTTTTTGTTTTAGTAATGCGCGATAGTTTGTGATGGCAGCGCGGGTGGGTACGGGCGGGGGCACACCGCGACCGGTCCGCGCGGCTGGAGAAGGCAAGGGTGTGCGCGGGGTGAGGAGGGCGCTACGTAAGCGCGGTAGCAGCGGACGGCGACGCGTGGAATGCGGACGACCTTCAGATGCCGAGCGCCCCTCCCCAACTACTCCAGCCGCATCTTGCGTCCTCGCATACCTAAGGCCGTCGCTGCCTCTTCGACATCTCGACACCTTTTGACACTAACAAATTGTCATGACGATAATTGACGGAATTTTAAACACAATGATACCACCATCCACACTCAAACATCATCAATATTTTCCGCATCGTAGTGCGTTTATATGCGATAAACTGTGGCTTTTGAATGAATCGTTTGCAATGATTAGACTTCAATTTGGCGCTATAAGATTTTTCTTATTGCGCCAAATTGTATATACATGGAGTAGGTATAAACATTGCAAACGATCAATCAATCAATTCATTGATTATTAACAGGTAAATTATATTTTAATATCCTTGCTGGTAAGCAAGCATGGTGTGCAATACTACGTTCCTTCCTATCCTTCCCCTACAAGAGCTGGAAAAAATATCTAAATGACAGAAAACATAGGTTTCCCCCCTCGGAATCAGACAAGGAAAGTCAAACAAAGTTATTCGGAAAAATTATTCAACTCCCAAAATAAATCCCTGGTTTAGGAACTTTAAATCCAGTTTAATATCTGATGGTTCACGATAAATATAAATTAGAACAAAACATTATTCTTCAAGCTTGTGATTATATTATAAAATTCAATAAAAGCAAATAGCGTATTCTTTATACCTACTGTCCCTACTATTTTCGAATTTATTACTCAACAATGATTTTTTTTAAATAAAAACAATCTTATCAACAAATATTAACATATCGTTTACATATTTAAATGCCTATGATGGAACTTAAGTAAAATTTATAAATTTTATTTTAAACTTGATGTACTTATTAAAAAAGAGACACGTACACTTTAGTGTATTAATACGTTTATTTTTACATCTTTTGAAAAACAAATGAGAATGGTTATACTGGGAACATTATTAGAATCATTTGCATTTATGTTGACACATTTGCTTCATACTTTTTTAGACTTCAAAGAGTCATAAAAGGTGCAAATACAGCCATTTTGCGAAACATTTTCTAGCCTTTTGGGAAGCAGATGAAATTCAAGTTTCCTCTGAAATTTCAGGATACTAATATAAGTTACAAAACAAAAACCCCCGTCATCACGTTAAACAAATCCTGATTACTTTCTCTTAAACGGCTAAACCGATTTCCATAAATCTTGTCTAAGAACAATCTCGATTAAGTCAAACTTATTAGAAAACTAGATCAAAACGGTTCCCCTGTTCAGAAGCTACGATGTCACAGACAGACATATAGATACACAGATATGTCAAACTTAAACATCCCTTTAAATTTTCAGACGGTTTTTTTTTCGATTCTATTTGTCTTGAGACTTGTTTTACAGATGGGATGGACAACTACACCACTAGTTATTAGCCTATAAATTTTAGAAGCGATTTTATGTTGAAATAATTTTGAAGTTGCAATTATTATTGATCCTATACAACAGTAGCGCATTTAAAAATATCTTAATTTAACATATTATTTGGGTGCCAAATGGGTGACTTGCCCGGGGGGTTTGGTTGGTTTAGGCCGGCCCTGTTCGTAGGTTAATCTGTGGTCAATCAAACTAAATTGAGCACTCAATCATAAACAGTAAGTTCAATTTATGTTGACGTCGTTAGTTTGTACGTGCTATGTATGTATGATAAGGTAAATTATCAGGGGTTGTTCGAAAAATACATCTTCTCTACTCAGTAAACGTTTTAAGTAGCAATAAAAATAGATTTAGTGATTAGGTAATAAGTAACAAATAATTATAAAATAACAACGATCGACGACGAACGACAGATAAATCATAATTTTTCCCAAATCAAGAACATGAGTATCATGTAATGTAACCTTCCTAAACTCCGTTTTTTTTCCTACTTGTCCTATTATGTAAACAACTTTACCATGTCTTTTTATGATTTTTCAACAATATAAATTAAAATAGACTTTTGCGAGGCCAAGTGCGAGTCAAACTCGCGCACCGAGGGTTCCGTACACGCAAAGCATGTCACATTAAAGCTCTAACTAAAAGACCAACTAATTTGAAAACAAACTTAACTTTGCAGTTCGATCCCTAAGATTCATACTAAATCCAGCGCAAAAATAAGTTTGTAACACTTTTTTTTATACTTCCATTAAAACATATTTTCAGATTTATTCCTGTGTAAGTACTGTTAGACCTTGCTTTTTACCAAATTTCATAATTTTAGGTCAACGGGAAGTACCCCATAGGTTTTGATTGCTGCCGGAAATCGCAAAATATGCTAAAATTAGCAACATTTACGGTAATATCTCTTGATCGCGTTGATGTATATTTTTGTTTATTTTTTTTGCTGAAAGACACTGTGGATCCGAGTATTCGATATTAATTTCAACTTGATACCTTTAAGCGTTCCTGAGTAAAAAAAGGTTTGACAGACAGACGGACAACAAAGTGATCTTATAAGGGTTTCTTTTTTGCCTTTTGAGGTACGGAACCCTAAAAACGGAGTTGAGAAAACGATATTGAATAAATTCGGAACTAAAAGCGCAAAAATTACGCTCACTTTTGTAGAGTTTTCTTTCTTGGACCAATGAGAATTTGATACAATTTTGTATCTACCAGGTGCTCCATGTTGATGATCTCTTTATGATCATAAAAAAAGAACGTCCGTCATTGTACCTATATAAAATAAGGTACCTAAATTTTCGTTCATGATAAGTTTGTGATGAAAAAAGCAGAAAGAAGCAGCTATTATAACGATTTTTGTTATTAACTTCTTACCTTTTTAAAAAAAAGAAAAGTACTCGTTACGTAAATGAAACAATTTTTGTAGATACCTACTTCAAAAACTTGTAAATACCTAATTATTGCTCTTCTTCTTCTCAGCATATTTGCGTGCACTGCTGAACGTATGCCTCTTGAATGGTTTTCAACCCGATCTTGATTAGTTATTGGTCTATAATTGCCTAATTACTAAATATTTACTAATTAAATATATCATAGAATAATATAAGGTATAGAATAAAACTTTTTCCAAAAAAATGAACCGACTTCCATCATAAAACTTAAAATCATGAAATAACAATAAAGAAAAATGTATTAGCATGCTACCTACTGAATGAGGTGAAGTCGGTGCCAGCCAAGTGCAGGAGTAAGGGTGTTATGTAATTGTTTAGCTAGGCATTTAGTATTGTAATTTAGATTATTTAATATTCAATTTGGCACCGACTTCACCTCATTCAGTAGGTAGCATGCTAATACATTTTTCTTTATTGTTATTTCATGATTTTAAGTTTTATGATGGAAGTCGGTTCATTTTTTTTGGAAAAAAAGTTTTATTTTATCATTTTTAGTGCTTCTATACCTATTTTCTTTACTAAAAACTTTTTTTCACTGCTGGCCGAAAATAAAGAATTAAGAATTCGAAACTTTTTATGTCAGTTTGATTTGAAATGTCAAAACATGTCAAATTGTCTATTATTTTTGGCACATAAACAGACCGAGAGCCCGCGACGACCAAACCTTCCTTATTTTAAAAATGCTGAATGTTTCTCTGCGTGGTATATACGGATAAAAAATATAAGCGACTAGGTATGAAGTTTGGATCTTAGTTGCTTATGCAGGTAATATGGATAGCTAGAATGATTTTTAAAGGTATAAAAAGCACCCTTGGGGCCTCCCAAAGTAATATTAAATTCAGCTTTTATAATAAAACAAATATAACTATAATTTAGTAAAGTTATAATGTCTAGCAGAGGTTTATATCTGCACCAATTGCCTGGTAATGGATGGCGTGATTTCATATAGAAATAAAATCTTTAAAAAACTTTACTTTGAGAAAATTAAGTTACCACTTTAAATGTTATTGCTACAAATAATCTGCCTAAGTAATCATGATCCAACTTTTATAGTTGCTAATCGCTATTTCTATGTTGGGAACATACACAGAAAATCTTGAGTTTTAATAAAATAAGGAAGGGCAAGCTGTCGCGGGCTTTTGCTCTATAATGCAATGTTGGTATTTTTATATTTTGTTAGGTATCTTTAAAATTACCGAACAGATTCTGACGTGGTTAAAATGGGACCAACTTGGGAATTTACCATTACGAATAAAAAAACAATTTCGGAAATCAGCCCATTATAGGCGGAGAAATCGGCGAACATACATAAAAAAAAAACATACATACATCGAAACATATAACCTCCTCCTTTTTTGGGAAGTCGGTTGAAAATTTCTAAACAAAAGGGGCTGACTTTTGATTGTCGAAAGACATTTGGGAGTGCGCATGGATGCGGGCAGCGCAGGACCGGTCGTTATGGAAATCTTTGGGGGAGGCCTTTATCCAGCAGTGGACGTCTTTCGGCTGAGAGAGATTTTTTATTTGGGAATAGAATATCTAGCCCTCGTATACAAAAAGTCTAGCCAGTACATACCTATGGTCCATTTATTCATAATTGTCCTATTACGTAAACAATCTTCACAGTACTTTTTTATGAATTTTGTTGAAAATAAATCAAATATTGGTTATATCTTAAACATTCTAAAGTAAAACATTTATTAACAACGAAAGTAATTTCCTAAAAAGTCTATTTTAATTTATATTGTTGTAAAATCATAAAAAGACATAGTAAGATTGTCCACATGATAGGACTATTATGAATAAATAGACTTTAGATATTTATTGTTGTTTAGGATCCGTACATATAAAGGCAAAAACGGAACCCTTATAAGATCACTTTGATGTCAAGTTGAGGTATCAAGTTGAAATTCATATCATGTACTCGGATCCAGTTTCTTTCAGCAGCAGTAAAATTATTAAAATAATCAAAATTATACGTCAACGCGATTAGGAGATATTACCGTAATTGTTGTGTATTCTGAGCCGTAAATGTTTCTAATTTTGGCATATTTTGCGATTTAGACGGGAATCAGAACCTATCCTGTTGACCTAAAATTATGGCAAAAGCAAGGTCTAATAAAATGAATCTGAAAATTGTAAATATTTTATTTATTTTATAAGTAAGTATGTTGTTGGAATTTAAAAAAATAGTTTTGCGCTCTATGCAGTATGAATCCCACCTAGGGATCAAATTGCAAAGTTATGTTTATTTTGAAACTAGTTGGTCTTTTAGTTAGAGCTATAAATGAGATGCTTTGCTTGTATGGAACCCTCTGTTTGCTAGTTTGACTCGCATTTACTTTATTTTGAAAAAAAAAAAAAAACTATTTATGGGAAGCTTCATTTTGTTATATGAAACTACTACCGCGGGTCCGCGAGGTACCCCATGTGTAGGAGATTTATAGTTTTAGTTAAACAGGGTGTCCCAGAAGTCGACGTCAAGCCGTAATCAGGTGATACGCCTTACCATAATAGTTAACAGAAAAATATAAAAAAATTAAGTCGTGTATTTTACAAATTATTTGCATTTTTGTTAATTGGAAAAAAATGTTCCTACAAATCTTTACTTTTTTCCAATTTTATCTTTCTTATGTTATCCTAAATAGTGCTTCTGTAACCTGTAATCTTAAATTCTAAACCAACTGCTCCAATTTGGTAAAGGATTTCACTTTTTCCCGAACCAAGAATCCAAAATTAAATCTTTACCCAACTTTAACTGACTGAAAAAAAAATACTATGTTAGTTTGGTAAGTAACTCCCAAAAAAAAATTTGTAAGGAAAGTCAGTCTCGTTTTAAGTTTAATAATTGTTAAACTCAAAACGAGACTGAGTTTCCTTCTACCTTTTTTTTAAATTATTTTTTTTACAAAAGATGTTCAAACTGCCGTCCTTCAGCCGCAATACAAGCGTCATATTTACAGAAGCACTATTAAGTAAGGATAACATAAGAAAGATAAAATTGAAAAAAAAAATAAAGATTTGTAGGAACAAGAGGTCAAAAATCATCACAATAATTTGTAAAATACACGACTTATTTTTTTTTTATATTTTTCTGATAACTATTATGATAAGGCGCATCAACTGATTACGGCTTGACGTCGACTTCTGGGACACCCTGTAAACTGAGTCACAGATTTGTTCTATTAGATTATAAGAACAAAAAATTAAAAATGGTAGGCATCAACTTCTTTATATTTTCGACTAGGTACCGATATTGGTCTTCATGAATATCCATGATGAAGACAGTCCTGATAGTCCTGATACTGATACACTTCCTAATACTTGTAAGCTTGTAATACCTATAGGTACTGGTTTACTAGCGAGATAGGTATAGTCATTGATATGTTGTACCTAAATTTAGTACTTAGGTAATACCTACCTACTTATGTAAGATTAGATAAATAGTTGTATTTCCAATTAAGGCCCATCGTCGTCATCATGTCGGTCGACACGGTCTGAATGTGAGTGACAGAAGATAGGTGATACCTAGCGTGATGAATAGATAAAATGGAATGTCAAACTCATTACTACTACGTGACGTGATTCAGTTCAGTTAATGATATTTTATCTTAATTTGTGTACTCTTAGCCTATGTCTAACGTAATGTAGTTCTCTTGTATGGTTGTTGGAATGGAATATAAAAATATGGGAATTAAAAAAGCATATTCCGCGTTAATTCCTCGTTTCGCAGAAGAGACCCTTAAGGTAGAGAACATTGGCGAACATGAACACCTGCACCGCAGATTAGATAATAGTTACTCCTCCACCATTGAGATGGGCAGGCTGCTGTAGTAGTCTGCTGTGGTGGTGCTCTGCATCTGAAGGAAGGGCGCGCGGGCGCGGGGTCAGCGGCCGCTGCGCGGTCGACCGGGGCGCGCGGAATTCAAGCTATGCGTATGAAATGAAAGTGGCCGCATCGTGAAAGCGCGCGCATCCACTGTGGCCGTCCAAAATGTCGTAGGTGTCCGCTCAACTCACCATGAAGAGACAAATCCAATATTGGTAAATTTATTGACACAATATTTCCATGTAAACCGCATCCATTGGCACTTCACTACACTGCGCGCGATGTTAGTAAAACGACACGACGTGTCTCCGAACGCACCAGAGCGGTGAGCGCGCAAGATCAACTGAGTGAGTGCGGCGAGCGAGGCGGGCGCGTGGGTCGGTGAAGGCACGCGCGGGGCGCGCCTCGGCTTCGGCTTGGTGGAATGCGGCAAGATAGTGGCGCGGGTACCGAGGCCCCTGTAGGCTGGCTGCTGCAGCCTCCGCGGGGCTGCGTCCGCGGCTCCACGGCGACGACGTCGTGCGGATGGAATGCGCGCGACCGCGTCATTTTCTGACCATTAAAAATATGACTTGTGACGCACAGCCAGGGGGCGATTCTACTAATTACAAATGTAGAGGTCGTGTCTCAATTGTCAAAGAAATTGAAATAACGTGACAAGACCTGTGTCAGACTTCTATGTTGTATTCCGATTTCTTTGGCTTTTGAGACACAACTGAGGCACGACATCTATGGTCCATTTATTCATAATTGTCCTATTATGTAAACAATCTTCACAGTACTTTTTATTGAATTTTGTTGAAAATAAATCAAATATTAATTCAAACCACATTCTAAAGTAAAACATTTATTAACCACGAAAGTAATTTCCTAAAAAGTCTATTTTAATTTATATTGTTGTAAAATCATAAAAAGAAAGGTAAGATTGTTTACATAATAGGACAATTATGAATAAATGGACTTTAATTACTTTTGTAATTTGTAGAATCAAGGGCCAGATCCCAATTTCGAAGATCTATGTTCAGGAATCCTATCTTATGTCAAGATTAGAAAAATTATAGTCTTACAACATTATTAAGGCAATATTGCCGATATAAGTAAAGTAAAGGCACATGCCATGCCCTTCGCTTACCCTACTACTAGGTGCCAAAGATCAGCCGAGAGGTACCTAGATGATACAAGAAAGGACGTCCTGTAGTTTACATTATAAAACTAGGATGTATGTAGGTACCTGAGTTATCCAGGTAGGTACTTCTCAAATGGGTAGGTATCAGGTATTCACAAATATACCCACCCAGGGTAAGATATTTAATAAAATATTAATAATAATATTTAAGGTTTGCGGTGTAGGCAGGCTTAGCTCGGTTGGTACCTATAGTAAAGTTGGGCATGGATCGGCCACACGCTTCGAAGGGACCCCGCGCATATTCCAAGGCAAGCTCTCGAGTGGACACCGCAAGGCAAGAGAAAAGTTGGACGACCCCCAAGCAGACCTGGCGGCGTACCGTTGCAGCGGAGTTGAAGGCAGTCGGGCTCACCTGGTCGGAGGCGAAGCGCATCGCCCAAGACAGATCCCAATGGAGAAACACTACAACTACTACTACTACGTATAGACGCCCTCTGCCCCACCTGGGGGCCTTAGGACCTTAAGTCAAAGTAAGTCATTTAGTAAAGTTTATGCGATGGACCGATATAATGTCTCTGAGGATGGACCACGTTGATCCCACCGCGGGATCAATTGACTAATTTTTGACTAGGTAAGTACCTTTTATTTTTCTTTTGTTGATTGATCGAAATGAAAAGATAATTAGGTACGACAGGTTGGTCCACATACTTACTCCACTTTGTATTTCGCGGGCTTCAGCTCACTTCACTTTTAATTTTATGGCTCCATTTCAGCAGCGGTTATTTTGGAAAGACAGTATAGCGCCATCTGTCGTTCATTTATATTCAAAACGCCGGACGATTAGAAAACAATAAATATTTTTCAGTGGTATCCTTCGAGCAACAAGGACTTCCGCGCGCGGCCCGGAGTCCGTGTTGCTCTATGGTGGTATCCACAGAAATAAAATTTTTTTTTTTGGTGGTATCGAACTCAGAAAAAAGATCTGAGTATTTTACTAGAAAACTTCCATAGTAGTATTGTAGGTTAATGTAAATCATGGAAGTAATAAGTATGTACTTGTTGTACAAAGTACTTATTACTTCCATGATCTAAATCTACCAATGATCTTTGACACAAAAAAGACATTATTATGTCAGGTTAGTGTCACTGTCAATAGTGTCATGTCAATGTCATTGTATTGATGTGATTTAAGAT
The DNA here is from genome assembly GCA_018467065.1 of Ephestia elutella. NCBI lineage: Eukaryota > Metazoa > Arthropoda > Insecta > Lepidoptera > Pyralidae > Ephestia > Ephestia elutella. The sequence continues at coordinate 5,304,170 of CM031575.1, forward strand.
TTCAAGATCTAGCGAAACGGAATGAAATAGTCACATTTCTATTTTTCTTTGTGGTGCTTTATTATTTATTTAAAATTATGAAAATTTCTGTAACAAGTTAGGGCTGGAAAGTACTTTATCGTAATTTTCAATAATGAGCCTCTCAAAAGGTACTTTAACATTGATATGCATTTTACTGTTACTGTCAATAATTGTGGCTACTTTCCTAAATGCAATCGCGACAGATCACAATTTCTACTTCGATCCCAAGTCAGAAGAGGAAAATCATGCAAGATATTTAGGTAGCAAGTATGGTCAGATGACTGATGATTCGAAGAACCTTGTATGGTTTTTACAGGTAAGCATTTCAGTCCTATGAACAGTAAAACATCTATATTCAATATTCTCTTAAAAATATTAGATACTTTATTTAGACATATTTATTATACATGTCTACTTTGTTATATGTTGTAACTATTTAAAGTAACATAATTGTATTAATTGGACTGCAAATTTAATTTTAGATAACTGATATACATTTAAGTATATTTCGAGATCCTGGAAGAATATCCCAATTTCAGCAGTTCTGTGACACTACTGTGAAAATAGTTAGGCCAATGCTAGTGTTAGCATCTGGTGATTTAACTGATGCCAAGGCAAGGGACAACTTGGGAAGCTCTCAAGTAAAGACGGAATGGGTGTACTATCAAAATATCATTAAAGAATCTGGTGTCACAGATCACACTCTGTGGTTGGATATCAGAGGGAATCATGGTAAGGTTTATTATTATCTACTGTTTGTTAATTGAATCATAGCCAGATAAACAGTTAAGGATGAAGAAACTATGTTATCTACGTCTGATATCTTTCTAAGTAGGTATCATATCTTGCAAAAAAGTGTTACAATTGCGTCAATTATACAATTACAGATAACTTCAACATTAAAACAATTGATTCTGACGAGAATTACTTTCAAAATTACTCAGTGCAAGGATCTAATCATCGACGGTCATATCTTAACATTCAAGAGAAAAATGGAATGAAGGTGGCATTTCTAGGAATTGATGCCTGCCCTGAACCTGGTCTGAGGAGACCCTTCAATTTTATAGGCATATTGGATGGAGAAGAGCAAGATAATTTAAAAAAATTAAAATCTGAAGCTGAAAGTGTGGCTGACCACATAGTATGGTTTGGTCATTACCCCACTTCGTGTATTTTGCCATTGGAAACAGACAACCAACAGAGAATAAGTTTGCGAGATGAAATTGGTAGTAACGCAAAGTCTTTGGTATATCTTTGTGGACATTTACATACGATGGGGGGTGTTGTACCTAGAATGTACACCAAGCAGAAAAGAGGTTACTTGGAGCTCGAATTGGCAGATTGGAAAGATAGTAGGATGTTGCGTCTCGCTGCCATTGATCATGGAATATTTTCATTTGTAGATCAAAAGCACAATACTTGGCCTTTAGTTTTAGTTACAAACCCCAAACATGCACTTTATGTAATGCCAGGGCGAGAACCCCTAGAACTAATTCCTGATTCCACACACATAAGAATATTAGCCTTCAGTAATGTGGAAATTTTAGATGTGAAGGTATCTTTTGATAATATAAATTGGTACAAATGTACCCAAAAAGAAGGACCACTATATGTTTGTCAATGGGCACCGCATCAGTTTGCCAGAGGGTTGCATCATTTGTTTGTGACAGTTACTGATGAATCCGAGAAGGAAACAACTATTGACCATATGTTTTCTTTAGATGGCTCAGTTTTAAGTTTTGAAATACCACCAAGAATTCTACTCATGCTTGATGCTGCTACTATTGTAAGTTCCATTGAGTATAATGTTGAGTATAAATTGTTTACAATTGTATGTTCATATTGTGTTTATTATAGTTTCAGGGTATATTTGCCACGTTTCTTCTGGCCACCATATTACCATTGGTATATTTGAGATTCCAGAAGCGTGCACCTAAGTATAACAGAAGGTGTGGAAGCCATGTACTAAGGAGGCTATGGTTATTGAGTAAAATCAACAAAATATACTATCCACTGGTTCTGTATACCATTTATCTGCCATTTGGACCATGGGCGGTGGGAGAACTGATAGATGATCACATTGGTGTTGTATTTGCTTGGGGTATAGTCATAAAGGGCACATATATACCTGAAGCTTTTACTTATATGTATGGTAGTGTCCAACTGATGTTTGTGCAAATTCCTTTATTATTTGTACTAGCTCATAGCTTGGAGACCAAATTATTTTGCCAAAATTTAAAGGGCTTTAGAAGACTATTTACTAATTTACCATTTATATTTTTACTATCGATACAGCTATTATTAGCTTATTTCTTCTGGTTAGAATATGGCACAATGGCATTTATATTTGGTCCGTTGAGAACATGGAGTGTGCCCTTAAATGTCATGCTGTGGTATAAGACATGGAATTTGCCCCTGGATCACTGTAGGTAAGTTTTATAGTTCTGATTATTTTTTTAAAGATATAATACAAGACCAAGACTTGTCAGGACTTCAGCCTTATTTTTTATATAATATAACATATAAATTATTATAATTTTCGATAATTAATTTCCCTTTCGCTATTCTACGGCTTAATTTTCAAGATATTTTTGTGTGCAATGGATATCCATTGCATTAGTAATTTTACCATTAAAATTACTAATAACATTTAGTCTCAAGATGTCTTCTAAACATATTTATCTTATTTTACAGGAAGCTGAGAAATCTTAATGAATCATCATAATGACGAAGGAATGTTGGACATTTTGTCATGTCATTGTGAGAACTAGTATTTATGTGATAACAAAAGAAAAATAATTTTATTACGAATCGGCAAAAAGACAAGATTACCTAAATATTAACATTATGTTTATTGATATACGTCAATACGCTTGCTTAGGGCTGTTAAAACATATAAGTATTTATTTGCGCCAAAGATTAGGGAAGACTACATTCCAATTTGTGATTTGTTTTGTGTATTATGCAAGTATTACTTGCGTGTCGGAATGAGTGCCTAAATCGTAATTATGAAATTTGTTTTAGTCATGCTTTTGCATTATTTTTATTTTATTAATTTTATTGAAATAAAAATATTATTTTAATACGCATTTTAGGAATGCTATAGATTTTTATGACGATAATACTTACTAATATCACACACTCACATATTTATTTTCATACCAATTTCAAAATTAATTCTTGTATGGATTTAGGTTAATTAAATATAATAGAGGCTTTTTTGAAATTATTAATAATAAATAAATACAGTTTACTTGCACTAAACCTTGCATAGAGTGTAAAAGATAGCAAATCTAAAATCTAAATCTTCAATAATTATTCAGTTACTCATAATTATTAAAGATTTATTGATTATGATAAATTAAAGATAATAGTTACTTGATCATAAGTTGCACCTTTAATGTCGTGCAATCATCACTATATCAAATATCGTGCAAATATCAACAAAACGTTCTTAAAACTATGTATGGTGCTTTTCAATACAATAATACATTACAATAAAACACTTCACTGTAAAAAAATATCAATATAATTTCATATAACTTAGGTACAACCCTGTCAAATTATTAATTGACGCCATATTATTTACACATTTTATAGACGGCTGTAGTATAGAGAGCGGACAGCATGCTATGTTATTATATTATTTGACTACAAAATTTCAATTGACAATATCCTAATTTTTATCATATAAGTAGGTATGTAACTAGATCGAAAATAGAGGACTTTTTTCTATTATTAAATAGTATAGTTGGTAACATATACATTTTTCAAGTTATTTTTTTTTGTAATTGTGACGTCACTACTCTTGAGAAATTATCTCTATCCCTTGTAAGCACACTGTGCAAACCTAATACTGAAAGATACAATATAAATGATGACGTCATACCTGTTCCTATTGATTTAGTCTGAAATTAAAAAGGATTTTTTTGCGATCTAAGAATCTGTATCTATTTTTATTTTAACATAAAAATGGGATGTTGTCAATTGCCTATATGTTTATCTATTATAACATTTAACATTCATTTTAAACTAATAAATTGATATTTGTATAAATATTAATTACTTTTTATTATACAATATTGTCAAGGAAATAACGTTCAGTATACATCGTATCTTTGTACATATTTTCCAACTGAACTTGTACTATGTACAACGAAGATAGAGTGGCTAATATCTCTTTATAATGTCTGATAACACTAAATGTAGGTAGACTAGTCATCAAAGATATATTTTAGCACCGGATTATTATAGTAATTGTTCATTTAATGTTATAACGGCAAAATTTACCATATTCATGTAATATTATTTATATTTTGTACAATACAATTGTCAAAAAGACATTATACTAATTACAGAGTATTGACAAATGTATTACTTTGTTCTGTAAAATTAAATAGATATGTAGGTTTTTGTTTGTTATGAAAAATACATCGAAAATATAATTTGTATAACAGTCATTAGTTTCTAGTCTGTATATTTTTGAATACATAGTAAAGTTTTATTTTATTTTACACATAATGCCAGGCTTAAATTTTAAATAAGCTGTAGTCCTCACGCTTATGAATTATCATCACATTTTTTGTGTTATGTAAGTACATTGTATCGTACTTACAGTACAGTCAACAAATCGGTCTTAAAAAGTTATACTGATAAAAGAAATTGATACTTACCTATTTATAATAAAATTAATAAATTATTTTTGTATAGACACCTATTAAATTATTAATATTTTTTGTACTTAGATTGAAATAGCTATGTATCGTTCCAAATAAAATAGGTACATATTTGATCGTGCCGAGAGACAGTATAGGTAGCTTTGTCGACTGTATTTTATCTGTGTATTAGAAGTCTTAAATGTATTAAACTGGCTTATTTTAAAATAATTATTGTTTAATTTTATATTTCCACCAATTCCACCAAATACAATATATTTCTAAAATTCAAAGAAATTGTTTACCTATACTTGGCAAAAATAACAAGTGAAATTAATTAGTTACACTATGAAAAATATTACTTTACATAATATACAAATTGTGTAGGTACCACGATAGAAAATTAAAATCACGTAAAATAGTTTTTACTCTGAAATATTTACAAATGGTTTTATTTACTTTCGAATGAATGAGATTTAATTATAATTAATATCTTAAAAGTTTCAGATCTCTTTTGTAATTACGTATATTTTGTCTCCAACTTAATGGTCACACGTACCGAGAAAGAATGTAATAATATCACGCTAGGCATATCATCAATCCTAAATAACTCAATTGAAATGATTAAAACCTAAAGACCACTAATATATATATCTAGAGACACAGGACTAGAGAGTTCAATTTATTGATAAACCTACATTATCTGCACGCTCTATGGGCTCTGAACACTAAAACACAGATCAGGCATATTTGTAACAACACAATCCAAACAACCAAAGCAGCTATATCGATATTGATGTTTCTAGTGATATTTAAATATTCGAGATATTTGGCTGGCACTTTAAACATGCAAAATTCTTTGTGACACGGGAGTTTTTCGCGGTCAAAACCGTAGACGGTTTGTAATAAGGCCGCGAAGGAGTACCGAAAGTAAGAGATTGTGGAGAAAGGTCGCAAGTACACTGGCATCTCATCGTACGGGATGAAGAATTCGGAGAACATCAACATTGGGATGTTCGCCGCGGGGATAACAAACAGCCCGAGCTGAAAATTAAAAATAAAGCTGTTTACAAAGGTCTCCCACTAATATAAATATGAAAAAGTTTGGATGTGCGTGAGTGAATATGTTTGTTTCGCAATCACACAAATTCTATTGAACGGATTTCGATAAAATTTGGTTCAAGGGTAAAATATAACCTTCTTATTCCGAAATTCTCATGGGAGCGAAGCCCTAGGGCGTAGCTAGTAACTACAGTAGGTACAAACCGAAAGTAAGATATACAAAATTTAACAAAAATCTCACCTTTACTTCAAAAGCAGTGCCAACTAGTAGCCCGAAGGTTTGGGCGAGGATGGTCAGCAAGACACTTATAAGCCAAGCCAGACCCATCCTGTGAGGATCCAGTGGCTGCGAAGTTAGGTACCACGCCGGCAACAGAAACACCGTCGCACATAGCAACTATAATAAAAAAATGTAGGTAAAGATATTGGATTGATAAGATATGAGGATGTAATAATAAGTACTTTAGGTATAGACTGCTGGATTGAGACCGAAGGCAATGTACTTGACTTGCTGATTAAGTGAAGTCGATTATCGGGCCGGCAAGTTAACTACATATCCAAAAAATCTATTTAAATTTAAGGCTCATCATAGTCTCCGATTCTTTTCTCAAAGATAGATATGGTAGGAAAGAAATAACTATTTGCACGACTTTCATTAATTTAATTATTTGCAAGTTTTCTCTAAGTAGGTACCTATAAGTAAACTTTTATCACAGGTATGTGCGAGTATAGAAGCGCCCGGTGACAAAAAAAAAAAGAAACGAGTAACACTTACTTGGATAGGCAGATCCACAAGAACCTTGGATATGCAGTACGTTGTCAAGGAGTACCATTTGTTCAAGTGTTGCTGAAGGACTACGGAAGCTTCCACTGGAACTAAATAAAAAAAATATGTATAATTTATGAAACTCTTGCAAATAAGATGAAGTCTAAGGTGACTGACTGACTGACATAGTGATCATTCAACGCACAGCCCAAACTTGTCAAGCCCAGAAATTTGTCATACAGGTAGATGTTATGACGTAGGCTAAGAAAAGATTAACGCGAGCGAAGCCGCGGCCAAAAGCTAGTTATAAATAAGCATAACTCACACAGGTTTAGAATAGAGAATAAACATTAGAGAATTTGATATTCAAAAAACGCTACCTAGTGCTATATGGTGGTTCCAAAATCAGTTCCAGGTCTGCTGCACCAACTTATTGTTTGTTTCTTTTAGATATGTACCTAATAAATAATTACATATAATATAAATTGCGCAAACCCATTATAAATTCCTCTTTTTTGAGTAGGTACCTACTTAAATAATATTATATTGTGACATATATGTAATGTTCATACAAGTTTACTTGTACCTTGTACTATTATATATTCATTTTGTGCTGCTACCTAAATGGTATCGAGCTCCTGTCGCCAACTTCTTATACACACTGCACACACACACACATCCACATCACTGCATCGTTGCAGGGGTTTCGAAACACCAATATCACCTAAAAAATAAAATAAAATATAAACTCACAAGTGTGTATAGGAGGCATGGCGTTGGAGAAGAAGAGGAACAGCAAGAAGAAGAAGAGGCAGCCCGTGTTGGACATCATGCGGCCCGCGTCGGCGCCCGCGCCGCGGTACAGCGCGCCCATCAGTAGCGCCACCACCGCGTGCGCCGCCAGCCGGATCTGCGGCAGCAGAGTAAGGATTGAGTTTGAGGCAATGACATCATATATCAGTGGCGAAAAGAATATATTTATGTAATGAAAAAACAATGAATACAATACTGCTATCCTAATCCTAACTAAATGCGAAAGTAAGTTTGTTACCTTCACACTTTATCTACTAAACCAATCTTCCTGAAATTTCGCATACACATAGTTAGAAGTGCCGAGAAGGACATAGGGTACCTTTCATCCCGGAAATGGGAAATTTACGCGGGCAAAAGCTAGTATTAATATTAGGACCACGAAATTCCCACGGGAGCGAAGCCCCGTGGCGCAGCTAGTCTATATATATATATACTGACTGACTGACTGACATAGTGATCTATCAACGTACAGCCCAAAACCACTGGACGTATCGGGCTGAAATTTGGCATGCAGGATAGATGTTATGACGTAAGCATCCGCTAAGAAAGGATTAACGCGAGCGAAGCCGCGGGCGCTAGCTAGTTATCTTATAAATGTCCATAAACCATAGAGTTATGTACATCCTGTCGGGCATAAACCATAGAGTTATGTACATACTATGGCATAAACCTAACAAGGTTTGAGCACATTCAGAAGAATTTGAAGTCTACTTAAAGTTTTGGTAGTTTTAAAGTACCTGAGTTAAGTGTAAATCTCGCAGTGAGCTGATCCAGCAGCGCCAGAAAAGGGCCTTAAGTTGTTGGCATGAGCTGGCAGAGTAGTCCTGGGAACTGCTGCTTTTTGTGCTCAGGAGACCCTCTGCTTCTGCTGGTAACACTGAAAAACAAATAAATCGTATCAAATACTTGATTGAAGAAGGAAAATATTTTTTTATCAATCGAATTAATGTATACTTAGACAGTCAAAAACATCAGTCTCTGTTTGGGGTAATCAGCAAAATACTGGATAGCTGGATACATTTTGTTGTGGATTTCACTAATAGGTAGATAAGTTGTGCTTAATTATAAATTGTAATGTGCCTTTGTGAAAAAGATTTGTGAATTTGAAGAAATCCTTTTATAGGATTAGTCCGCCATTGTACGCCTCTCTTTTTGTTTCGCTATGTTTGTATTTTTCTTATGTTTTTATTTTGTAATTCGTATTGCATTAAAGAGTTTACAAACTAAAAATAAACGAGTAACTAGTACAGCGTTATGAATATGCTTACCTTTTCCGTTTATTTCGTGTATATCACTTTTGGCTATTCTTCTCATTTCGTACGAATAACTTTTTGCTTCATTCTCCAAAAGAGCCAAATTTCCAACGTGTTCGCCGCTTGCTATTTCTAACACTGAAAAAAAATTAAATATATCGTAAATCATGGGTAAAATACAGATAAATAGGTGGAAATCATAACTTCAATTACCTATATAATATTGACGGATAGTACAAAATAAATTTTCAAACCCACGATTTTGTACCATCTAGGGGAAATAAAATGCTTACCTTTTTGGCAAATGGAAAATCTTACTTATCTTAGTAATATTTATATAATTTAATGTGGAATGCATTAGTGAGCTTTTATAATGACAGAATGGAAGATTCTTCAAGTGGTACTTGCAAAAGACATCAACGCTGTGTGATTGCTACGAGCGGCTACGACAGCTACGAATTAAAAATGATATTGGTACTCGCACTTATCCATACTAATATTATAAATGCGAAAGTTTGGATGTGAGTTTGTGAGTTTGTGAATTTGTGAGTTTGTGAGTTTGTGAGGATGTTTGTTACTCAATCACGCAAAATCTACTGGACGGATTTCGATGAAATTTGGTACAGAGGTAGATAATGATCTGGAATAGCACATAGGCTACTTTTTATCCCGGGAAAAAGCACTGTTCCCGTGGGAAATTCACGCGGGCGAAGCCGCGGGCAAAAGCTAGTGTAAAAATATGTATCATTTATTATAGTAATTCTATATTTATTGACCGCTATTTTATAAATATAGGATTGCGTGAGTTGATTTGCGTGGTATAGGATTTCATACAAAAATTTGATTTTCTTTTTCGTGATTGTTGATTTATGTCTGTTTTTTAACTTCAATATTTTGTCCTTTTTGGAAAAGAATGCTTAATGAAAATATTTTCGTAGAACTTTATTACTTCTAGAGGTACTGCTGGAGTGTTTTGGAGGAGGCGGGCCTGCGAGATCTGCAAGTTGGTGACGACAGGCGGGAGTTGGCGCGGGACCGGGAACGCTGGTGTGCGACTGTGTTTAAGACTCATTTTGGGTCACTGAGCCCGGATGGAAGTATTACAAGATTTGTATACCAGTTTACTTACTATAATCGGCCATATTATAATACTGCGGGCATACAAAGCCGGCTCGCCTGAGCGTCTCAGGTATGTCCGCCAAGGGCCCGCAGTACAAGGATCTGCCGTTAGCGAGGAGTATGACGTCATCGGCGATGTTGAAGAGTTGCGAGGACGGCTGGTGGATGACGCAGGCCACCGTTCTGCCACTTTTGGCTACCGACAGCAGCGCCCGCGCCACCGACATTGATGACACGGAGTCGAGACCACTGGGAAAAGAGAGAAATAAGTACCTATGTTTTAACATCTCTCTGTTTTAATCATCATAGCTCTAAAAAAATTTGAAGCTTCAAATTTAAAAAATTCTCAAAAAATTCTCAACATCACGTTTGTAACATACGCCAATAAGTTTGTTGTGAACTGATTTTTCATACTAATATTATAAAGAGAAAGTCTTTGTAAGTTTGTTAGACTGTGTGTTTGTTTGTATAGGGCAATCTTCGGTACTACTGAACCGATTTCATAAATTCTTTCCCCAATTGAGTGACATAGGCTACAATTTATCTGTGTACCTCCTGTGCGATGCCGGGGCAGGGCGCTAGTATCAAATAAGTATGTAGATTTTTATATTTTTTAGTATTGACACAACGTCACAATACATTAAACATGCACTTTCAATTTTGTTTGTATTCTTACTGTTAGTTATATGCTTTTTTTTTAAAATGTAAATGTTTGAGAATAAATCTTATATCTATCTATCTATTTTATCAAATCGGTTTATCATTCAGATCATATATTAAAACACGCCTAGTTTTTGCATCAGGGAATTCTTCTCCTTAGCCGGTCACTCTTGTCAGAGTGGTCGTGGTTGTGCAGATGGTGCTGGCATGAGATCTCCATTACTGCTCGTCCCATGGGCGAAGGTTGCTGCTCGGGGCTGATTGGGGAATTAAAAATTACAAAAATGCAGACCTGGTAGGCTCGTCAAGTAGCAAGCAGGTGGGGTCAGCCAGGAGTTCGCAGGCGATGGTCAAGCGCTTCCTTTCGCCCCCGGACAGGTTTCCAGCCCTGGTGTCCAGGGCATCCTGGATACCCAGCTGTCTTGCTACTTGCGATATCTGAAAACAAGTGACGGCTCTGAGGATATTGTTTGTCAAATCTGTCTGTTTGCCATTACGCTGTTCAGAAATCTGAGGTGGTAAAAGAGTTCAATTTGCTATGTATTAAGACATGTCGATATGTTGTTGGCGGTATTTCTGACAATTTTTTAATTTTTTTATTTTAAAATTATGTATTAGTTTACTGTTATTTTTACAACATTTAACATGAAATTAAAATTATCCTCATATAAATATATCTAGTCTTTTCACTAGAGTACAATACCTATCTGTGGTTGTTTATTGTTTACTTAGAATTTATCAGTGTATTATTATAAATATACTTTTATGGATTGTTCTCAATGGATCGTTACGACTCAAGCTAAAGTAATAAAAACTTATTTATCAGTGTTAGGGGATTATTTTATATAAGCATATGAAATAGGGGCGTAAACTTGCTTATTATTATTTTAACACATTTTTCGGATCCAATTTTGGTCAAAATATTTTCCGTGGTTTTTGTTTTATAAATTTCTGAATTTATATTTTGTGTATCAGATTTATTGATGTCATCATTTGGATGTTGTTGGAAAGTTGATAAGTACTCACTGTATGGATTCTCTCGCGGTTGGTAGTCCGCGGCAGCTTGAGGCAGGCGGCGAACCTGAGGGTCTCCATAGCAGTCAACGTATCCAGCAGAGTGGCGTGCTGCCCCACCAACACTGAGCTCTGACCAGCGTTGTACAGGCTTCCCGTAACGCCTGTCTTCCTGAAAAGTGAAAAATAATACGATAAATTCTATTATATAATATTATAAATGCGAAAGTGTTAAGATGTGAGTTTGCGAGGATGTTTGTTACTCAATCACGCAAAATCTACTAGTAGCCCGGGAAGTAGTGTCATCCAATGTATGGAACCTGCAAATTTTGGTATCGGAAGAATTCACTTGGCACAGGTGTAATATACATGAAGTTAAGCTAATTTAGCCCGGTAGCCTCCCACCCCCTGGTGGGTAGGTAGGGGGCATTCAAAGGTACACGCCGCCGCGCTTTAGTTAAAAAATCATATCAGCTTCTATTTACCTACCACCTCGAGTTTGGTATCATTTTCTAGTAAATCAGGCATGAGGAATTCATTTTTGAGACATTTAGTATATAGTTTAATAGAAAAAAAGGAAAATATTGACGAAAATATCAAAATCGGTTTGTTATTTTTTTATTCAACTGTCAATATTTTTGAAAATCCTGAATTTTGTGGAAATAAAAAAATACTATATTAAAGGATATTTATCTAGCTTTAAAAAAATATATACTTTAATATATAAAGTTATCATAGATGTTTCTGAAAAAAATCGGACATGGTACGCGGCGGTGCCTAGGAACTTTTACAGTAGTCTAGTTTCTCATCCTTTTGTTGACATATTAATTTGGTTTTATATGCAAAATATACAGAATATGTACTTTACTTAGTTATTGACTGTCTCTTATGGTCTGATGAATAAATAATAGTATTTTTAGGGTTCCGAAGTAAACATGGAACCCTTATAGTTTCGTCATGTCTGTCCGTTTGGCTGTCCGTCCGTCTGTCCGAGACTTAGCTCAGAGACTATTAATGCTATCAAGTTGTAATTTGGTATAGATATACATATTAATTACGCGGATAGAAATGTAGAAAAAAATCATGAAAAAAAAATTTTTTTAGGGCAGTTCCCGTACGGCTAAAGAGGGGATGATTTTTTTTATCTCGATTATACCATCGTGTGGGGTATCATTTGATAGGTTTTTCAAAAATATTATAAGTGTGTGAACATCATATTTTGATTTAGGGATCCGTTTGTGAAATATTTGACTTTAAAGTGCAAAATTTTGTTAAGAGTCAAGTGTCCCCCCTTTCGAATAGGAAAATAGTGGTCGGTGGATACGGGAAAAAGTCATGATACGTAGTAAAGATAATGAATTTATAAGGAAAACTATCACTATTATGTAGGCTTTACACTTTAACTAGTAATAGACGATAAACTTACAAAATCGATTTTAGTATAAAAATATTAGTAGGAACATATTTCATTGAATATGATGGTATGGTATATATACATTGTATTATAGTCATTAGTTAAATAAAGCTGGGAGTTAATTTGAGTTGATGTATCCACATTTGTACAGAGTAGGCAGGCAGGCACCTTCGGAACTCTATTATATTACCGACATTTTCCACCACAGTGGCATAATTTGGTTCATTTTAATTGAATTTTGACAGCTGCACCTAACACCGCACCGTGGCTTGCACCGAATCAGTTCACGACAAGCGGTAGCAGCAACTGGTGCAATAGTCCACTTTGGTTTCCATTTATTTAATTCCATTTCCTATCCCAAATCCGCAAGTGCGCTGTTTCCTAAAAAAGACTGACAGCTAGAGAATGTTCCGCCGATGGAAGCCAGTTCTCGGCTGCATCTTCTAAGAGCTGTTTACTAGGGTGTGCATGTAGAGTGTGCTGTGCATTGTGGACTCCTACTTGTCAGAAAGGCACGTCGAGTACCCAGGGAAAGACGGATGGCGATGCTGGGAAATGTCATGTGGCGTTCCGCATCCCATGCCCTATGTTTTTATCGTCCTAGACATGCACCGCCAGAAAATGCGAGCATAGTGGTAGGTGGGGTCAATATCGCTATTGGTGGAACTATGAAGTACCTCGCCTGAATGAACCCTAGAACTATGAAGCCTAATCCTGGATGCCAAATGGAAGTTCTCCGATCATTTCAAGAATATGGCTCCGAAACTCTTGAAATCGGCATCTGCGTCGTCCAGGATACTGCATAATAGGACCCAATACACCCGCGCGACGCCTCTATACTGGTGTCGTACGGTCGATGGCATTATATGGAGTCCCAATATGCGCAGATGACTTAAAAAAGGAGAGCATAATGTTGTTGCGTAGACCCCAAAGGGCTATCTGTACAATACGAGGATATCGCACAGTTTCTGCAGACGCTGCTTGTATTCTTGTTGGGTCCTTGCCATGGGATCTAGAGGCAAAAATTATTTCTGGGGCTTTTTATGGCGTGAAGAAAATCGCGCCCTAGGTCACAATAAAGCATAGATATTCAGCGAGACTATAATGCCAAAGAAAGAAGAGGCAGAGCAACAACGAGAAGCTCTGTCGGCCGGGCCGGAGAAGAAGGGCCTATGCCCATCTTATGCCCCCTTGATAATGGCTGGCGATTGACCTGGTAATCGGTCCATCGTCCGCGTTTTTAAGAGGCTATTATTTAAGGCAGGCGGAGTAATTATACTCGATGCAGGGTGACATTTGAAGGTCACTGCCGTGGCTGGAGAGTGTGGAAGATTGGTGGTAACTCCACCGTTCCCACCTCTTCAGTATTGGTATGTAGAGGCACCGGGGTGTTTTTAGTGGGTCCAAGTCCCACATGCCGCTTCACTGCTCGGCTGTCGAGAAGTGAAGCGGTATGCGAAGGTATTTTCACATATCATTTTCACCACATTGACAAAATTTTGCACTTTAAAGTCAAATATTTCACAAACGGATCCCTAAATCAAAATATGATGTTCACACACTCATAATATTTTTGAAAAACCTATCAAATGATACCCCACACGATGGTATAATCGAGATAAAAAAAATCATCCCCTCTTTAGCCGTAGGGGAACCGCCCTAAAAATTTTTTTTTCATGATTTTATTCTACATTTCTATCCGCGTAATTAATATGTATATCTATACTAAATTACAACTTGATAGCATTAATAGTCTCTGTGCTAAGTCTCGGACAGACGGACGGACAGCCAAACGGACAGACATGACGAAACTATAAGGGTTCCATGTTTACTTCGGAACCCTAAAAATACTATTATTTATTCATCAGACCATAAGAGACAGTCAATAACTAAGTAAAGTACATATTCTGTATATTTTGCATATAAAACCAAATTAATATGTCAACAAAAGGATGAGAAACTAGACTACTGTAAAAGTTCCTAGGCACCGCCGCGTACCATGTCCGATTTTTTCAGAAACATCTATGATAACTTTATATATTAAAGTATATATTTTTTTAAAGCTAGATAAATATCCTTTAATATAGTATTTTTTTATTTGCACAAAATTCAGGATTTTCAAAAATATTGATAGTTGAATAAAAAAAATAACAAACCGATTTTGATATTTTCGTCAATATTTTCCTTTTTTTCTATTACACTGTATCCTATTATACTATATCCTTTACCTTTATATATTCCTATTACACTATATACTAAATGTCTCAAAAATGAATTCCTCATGCCTGATTTACTAGAAAATGACACCAAACTCGAGGTGGTAGGTAAATAGAAGCTGATATGATTTTTTAACTAAAGCGCGGCGGCGTGTACCTTTGAATGCCCCCCCTACCTACCCACCAGGGGGGGGTGGATGGCTACCGGGCTAAATTAGCTTAATTTCATGTATATAACACCTGTGCCTAGTGAATTCTTCCGATACCAAAATTTGCACGTCATGACACTACTTCCCGGGCTATAGACGGATTTCGATGAAATTTGGTATAAGGGTAAAAAAATACCGGGAATCGCACATAGGGTACTTCTTATCCCAACTCTCTTGTAATACCCCTGGTGTTTCAGTTGTCTATGGGTAGTGGTGATCAGATCACTAACTAACCATCAGGTGACCCGCTTGCTCGTTTATACTGTCCTATGTCATAAAAAAATTACATACATACATAGAATCACGTCTTTATCCCTAACGGGGTAGGCTCTGTCATGAGTCGTGACACTCGAAGGCCATGCTTAGCTGAATAGTGGGTTTTCTGATGGAAATTATAACTGTGTGACAATAAATTAAGGTGACTGTTCCTTCTGGACACAGCTGCGCTTCAGGGCTTCGTTATCGAGATAATTCCGAGACAAATAGCCTTGCTAATACTAGATCTTCATTGACTTTAAAGATACAGATTAATGCAAATAATAATTATACCATAGAAGATGCAATATTGCTACTAGAACTAAATTAGTAGCGAAAATGCTCATGACACGAGTCATTACATTTTCGAGTAAAGGAAAGAATCAAATAGACATTTTTTCATGTCTTTTGAATAAATTTACAAAAGTAGCTTCATATGTTGTATAAGTTTACGGAATTAAGTGCATGGTAACCTTTGTAATTTCTACTCTATCGCATTGGGTATACCTGTACTGTAATGATACGTGTGTGAATGATATCCTACTAATATTACGAGTATAAATGCAAAAGTCAATTGTCAGTTTGTGAGTCTATTAGTTTGTGAGGATGTCTTTTACTCAATCACGCAAAATCTACAGGACGGATTTTGATGAAATTTAGTGTACGGGTAGAAAAATACCGGAAATAGCACATAGGATACTATTGATCCCGGGATTCCCACAGGAGCGAAGCCCCGGGGCGCGGCTAGTAAATAAATATTTTATTTATTATTTATTAATTTTTGTACACAACAAACACATACAAAGGAAACATAAAACATAGGAAAACTAAGTACAAAGGTTCTACTTATTTCTATAGAAATTTCTATTCTCTATTTTCTATTTATTTCTATAATTTATTTTTATTTTTTATTTTTTTTTATTTTTCTTTTATTTCTTTTATTTTGTTAATAAGATGTACTCTTAATTAACTTACTTTCTTCCTGCCAGTATGTTCATCAGTGTAGTTTTTCCAGCTCCAGAAGGCCCTAATATGAATGTGAGGCGCCCTGGCCGTATGGCGCCGGATGCTTCGTTCAGGATCACATACTTGTTTCCTCCTGAATCCCTCTTCTTTCTGGACCATCCTGAGATATATAGTAGCAAGTCAAATTATCCTGAATGCACCTCTATGCGGTGGTAATAATGGCGAATTTTGGGTAAATGTGCTGACTGTATTACAATACAATAATACTTTATTTGCACACAAGTAATCATATGGTACAGATACATAAAGTAACTCAAAACTAAAAAAGAGAGGAAGATGCGCAAAAGGCGGCCTTATCGCTGAAAGCAATTTTTTCCAGGCAAACATTTGAAAAATTGCTGAAGACGAACTATAGGTATATGTTGTGCGGTATTAGAAGCAACACAACAGAAAATATAACTAAAGTATCTGAAATATAATAATAAGAACAATTACTTTTTATAAAACTAATAAGTACTTAGACAAATTAAATTTTCTACTGTTTTGGTTGGATTTTTTTTTTAAACATATGCCATTGAGTAAATTCTAATCATCCTATCAGTTCACGCACTGGAACTTATCGACTGACAAACATGACTGTCTGTTAGATATCAACAAACACAAAAAACAAAATCACAATAAATCAAAAATTCTTTATTGAAGAATTACTCATTATAAATCTCAAAGTTACTAGCATTTCGGAACGACCACTGCTGAGAAGAAATGCCGAAAGAAACTCATGTCACCGTATTGGTAGCTTGACATGCCTGCTTTTTTTATATTCTCAGATATATATTTTTACTGACAATATGTACAAACATAGATTATGTACAGTCAAAAGTTAATATTCATGACATAGGGTAGTAGCTTTTTGTCAGCATTTTTTTTTTCTAATCGAGATGGTGGGACAAATTAATGGATAAATTTTGGCAATGTTATTGAAAAGTGATCCATATTTAAGTTATTCCTTCAAAATGAGTCCTGTTTAAGGATAGAATATGTCAGAAATACTATGTCGGATGATAGCACATGATAGCGCGTATCTTGTAATTAACATTTCGAAAGTTGCTACAAATGTTTATTGTAGATATAGTTAATCACAAATGTAATCAACGAATTAATTATTGGAGTAATCAGTTCTAATCCATTTATTACTTTGTAAGCGATGTAGGTAGGTAATTTAAAATTTTTGAGCATAGCTGATTTATACATACATAGAATCACGTCTTTATCCCTTACGGAGTAGACAGAGCCAAGAGTCGTGAGACTCGAAGGGCACGCTTAGCTAAATAGTGGGCTCTTTGATGGAATGGAGATTTACAGGTTGCTAGCCCATCGACTATGAGTGGAGGAATCCCCAGTATAAAGCCCTTTCCCTCGATTGAATTTTACAATATGCGCGGGAAGAGAAGCAGCTGGTACATCTATGTTTTTTCTTCGCTCCCAGACCAGCATGAAAGCATTATTATTTATATGCTTGATTTGTAATTGTAAGACACCACAAGTCGATAAATCTCTTCTATTATCATATATGATACACGCAGAAGAATAAATAAATAAATTAGAAGGTTCACGACTCAGAAGTCTACACGTCTAGTGCAAACGGTAGAGACAACTAGGCTAGCGTACTACTCTACCAATTCCAAGTTTTACTGCTTACACATAAAACATGTTTCTGTAATCAGTGTTTAATAGAACGGCTTACTGGTACGGTGCTCTGATAGACATATGAAGGCTCATCAAAAAAGTTATTCATTGGTAGAGTAGCCGGTTAATCTGCAGTAGAGTATACGCAGGGTACGAGAAAGCAAGTGGTATTAGAGTAACTTGCTCGCGATGGTTTTTTATACTTTTCTCTAAGAATAAGTTTATATTAGTGTACTTAGTAGGAAGGTTAATACTCTACCGTACAACTATCCCGTTTACTCGTGTATACTAGGCTATATAGAGAGTTGACCAAGTCTTAGGGTTATAAGAACTTTGTTAGATATGCGTAATATACTGAAAGTAAATAGTTATTTAAAAATGTCTAACGAGTATTGTCAGTTTTTTATCATCAAATTATGACAGAGACAAAGAAAAAATACACTGACAGACATAAAATTATATAAGTGTTTCATACACTTATACATTTGATTCTAGCTTATTTACTACTATTTTAGCTTATAGAGCAAAGTAGCTGTAACATGCGTTTGTTAGATTAACTCTTAGGCATGTCAAGAATTTGTATTTATTTTTGTAATTATGCATTCAGAATAGATATATAATGCATTTAACCGCCAACGTGAGACTATTCCAACGAAATCTTCCTTTTTTTTGGGCCAGCGGCGTGTAGTGTTGTAGTGTGTCTCTTTAGTCGTATTTCCTCATGACTGAGGGTCGTGGTCATTTTATGCAATTAAACACACACAACGACTCTCTTGGCAATTTTAATGGAGTGGTTTGCCATTGCCTTCACACCCACACTAGCTGATAACCATCAACCAGGTTTCCTCACAATGTTTTCCTTCACCGGAAGCAAGTGTTGGTCGATGAAAACTAACATGAGTCAGATTAGTGTACAAACTCATGTAGCCCAGGCAGGATTCGAACCTGGGATTTTGCATCCACAGGAGGGCGCCCTACCACTCGCCCACCACCGCTTTGTTGTAGTATGTACTTCAGTAAAAATGGTAATATAAAACAAACATGTTCTGGCGCTGGGGGCACGACCACTGATAGAAAGTGTGACGGTCAAAGGGTAATGACAGAATGATGTCTACTAAGTAATTCAACAAATGTTTTTAACCCTGATGTTATCTTGAAAGATCAATACATATAGTAAAACTGTAACTGGTCTGTGTGGGTACATAGAAGATATTTAAGAAAAAAAACAATGAGGGGTCTTCATAGGGCCAATAGAAGCCAAAACCATTTTTTGTAGAATTTTAGTCTGTCTGTCTTTCTGTCTGACTGTATGTTTGTATGCGCATCACGGAAAAACTATTGGACCAAATTTGATTCAGTTTTCACTTTTGTATTATAGAAGGTCTAACTTAAAATCTGGCGTAAGTTTCATCTTGATACGCCGCTTAGAACCTGAGATATATGCGGACGAAGTCGCGGGCACAGGCTAGTCATTAATATAATAAATGTCGCTATATATTTTTCTCATAAGTCTACTGGAAGAACTGGAGTGATTGACAGACAAAATTAATTGGCGTAGGAAGCTGAAATTTAGCATGTAGGTTCCTTAGGGAGTGTAGGGGAGCACTAAAAGAGGATTCCCTGAAATTCCCATGGGAACAAAGTCACGGGCCCATGCAAGTTTGAAATAAGCAGCGCCTTTGTACTTCCTTTCCTATTCTTTTAAGTTTCTGTCTTGTTACTCTATAGTCAGGGGGCAAACTGACTCCCTAACTGACAAAATCTTATCACAGGAGGGTCAGGTTTATCTGCCCCACTATTTAAACTGTTTAATAAATAAATGATGTAAATAAAGCTCCATTACCATAACATTTCGGTATTTTACAACCGACGTCCAAAAATATTGTCGGTTCACTTAACACTTTCAATGTGCTAACGATCACAGTATTGTTCATCTCGATATCCATCGCATATCTCAAAAAAAGACAAATAAATGAAATAAAAACACTTTTTTACTTAGTTATCTGCGCGGCGACTCTGATATCGCAGTGCGTTGGTGTGACTGGAACAGCATGTTATACTGTGGTCAATAGTAAGTATTATATCAGCGAAAGCACGAACTTACATCAACATTTGACTGGATGTGGCAAAACCGAAAAACTTTTTTTTTATTGAAGATGGGTTTGCTCTTGACCACAATCTTGCCCGAAGACAGAGATGAGGTCTACGGTGTAGCGAGTTCCAGAAGCAGAATAATTTGGATATGTATATTATCTACAGTGGTGGCCGCGTGGCAGGCCTGTGGCTGCATTGGTCCCAGGTTCAAATCCTGTTCGTGCTATATGAGTTTGTATACCAATCTGACTCATGTATAGTTTTCATCAACCACCACTTGCCTCCGGATGTAGGAAAAACATCGTGAGGAAACCTGCACTCTGGTTGCTGATTATCAGCTAGTGTGTGAAGTGGAGAAGGCAATGGCAAACCACTTTATTAACATTGCCAAGATAGTCGTTGTGTGTGTTTCATTCCATATAATGACCACGACCCTCAGTCATGAGGAATACGACTAAAGGTGGAGGAATTATCTACATTCTTGTCAATTAAGGTATCCTACTTAATTCTAAAGTAAATTCTAAAGCATGGATGTTTTGATGATATTGGGTACATACCCATGTACCTAATTTCAGAACTAGGAAAAGCACATAAGCTACATTTTATCAAAAGAATATGAAGCGGAGGAGCGAAATAATGGCCAATGCACAATGTTCCAGTTTTGAAGATTCGATAGATTTGCCAACATCTAAAATAATAGTTCAATAAGCAAATTAATATTTATTGGGGCTTAGCTATTCTATTGTTCACCATAGAGAACTAAACATCGCGATAAGTACAAACATTCCATAATAGTTCTATGGCGTCAAATTCAAATTCCGAACACGTTCTTTGTCTATGGTAGGTACTATAGTTCTATGTCTATGGTACTATACGGCAGTCGATCTCTTTACTGCGCTGGCGTCGCTCTATTGCGTTGCGTGCGTGCAATGCAATCCAGCAAAAACTCGATGCAATTGTAGGTCATAGATTGATTTTAGTGTTAGCACATCTGGCCATCGACTTCTGATAAATAGGCATTATATCTATTAGGTACTTATTCAAATATACAAAGTAGTAGTAAAGAATAAAACATTTTACAATATGGATAGTTGAAAGATAGCATAGCTTTTCATTATGTTCGGGGTGCAGTAATTAAGTTCTTACGTAATTTCGTCGATATTCTCGGTGCTTTGCAAGCAGTCTGGCTGAGGCCTTGAAAAACCTGATTCAAGTGTTGTTTGCCTACATTTGTAATACTTATAAATATTCTTAGCACTGACTTTTAATTTTAGCGGCTTATGCCAATAAAATTGTACCAATAAACTATTTTTAATTAGTTCTATTTCAGAATTTGAGAGTAGTGTTTAAATTATTTTTTTAATTTAATCAAAGAAACCTACAGAAATTTACAATTTGTTGATTTGTTGATTGACATATTAATTGTTTGAATTAGTAATATTAGAATATTACTAATTCAAACAATTAATAAACAAATGTAATTATGTCAATTATAAATTGATAGATAAATAACTACACTTATCTAATAATTTCCGTGACACACATTTGTGATCATCAGACACATATTTCCGGTTAACATCAACAATATACTTTAGTACCTATATCATCATTAACATCGCTTACTGGTTATGCATCATTATGATATAAACCCTATTTTATAACACGGATTTGATTACTATTAAATCGCACCTTTGGTTGGGAGGCTTCAAAATCAAAATCAAAAATTCTTTATTGAAACATGGCCTTCAAAGAAAGCTCTTTTTCACGTCGAAAACTAATTATTTAATCATACATAATTATGTCTCAGAGCTACAAACTACTAGCTTCCATGGTTAGCTAGATTTCGCCCGCGGCTTCGCCCGCGTGAATTTCCCACGGGAACAGTGCTTTTTCCCGGGATGAAAGGTACCCTATGTCCTTCTCCGTACTCCCAGCTATATGTTTGCGAAATTTCAGAAGGATTGGTTCAGTAGATAAAGCGGGAAGAGGTAACAAACAAACAAACTCATTTTCGCATTTATAATATTAGTTAGGATATTAGTTAGGATTAACAATAAAGAATTTATTATTATGGTATCAGATAGATTAGTGGAAAAAGGAACAAGACTTCTACCCTCTGTTTTATAATGTACTAGCTGGCGCCCGCGGCTTCGCTCGCGTTAATCCTTTCTTAGCGGATGCCTACGTCATAACATCTACCTGCATAGCAAATTTCAGCCCGATCCGTCCAGTGGTTTAGGCTGTGCGTTGATAGATAAGTATGTCAGTCAGTCAGTCACCTTTGAGTTATATATATATAAACTAGCGAGGGCCCGGGAATTTGTTCCCATGGGAATTTTGGGAAATCCTCTCTTAGTGCTCCCCTACACTTCCTAAGGAATCTACATTCCTCAGCTTTTTACGTCTTTTGGCTGTGCGTTGTCTGTCAGTCACTCAGTCAGTAACGGAAGAATTTTATATTTATTGATTTATTTTTCTTACATGTTAATCAAGAGATCCTTTTATGGGATAAGGTTGCCGTTGTCATCTCTTCTGTATGTAATTGTATTATGTAATTTGTGCCATAAAGTTATACATTAATAATAAATAAATAAATAAACGTTTATTTCTCCCACAAATGTAACACATTACATAAAAACTTATCTCTAAGAAAGTACTCAAAAATATGTTGTTACATGATGTAGGCCACTTTATAGTATTGATAATGAGTATAAGTTCTTGTGTGATTGTCTGTAACGTGTGAGGGCCTAAACTAACTAAAGGAGCGTAATGGATACACGACACACTTCACTGATAACTGTTAATTTATTGTCAATTTAGTATGAACAATGTCTTACATAATTTTCACTAATTAGAATCCAAAATATCACTAACACAGATAAAATAATATGACGCGCACGGCTTAGGATTATTAATACAGGTACTACTAGCGATATAGACCGCGGTGAGGTGACGACTGAATTGTGTCGACATGCGGTAGGAACGCGAAGCCAAAACTGCTGACCTAGTGTGTCCCTACAATGATATTCAAGAAGCAATGAACCGTTTTTACAATCAGTATGTGGGAGACTGGTGCCTAAGCTAGGCAAAGCCTGTATTTCAGGTCACCAGGTCTCCACCCCAGGGAAAGTTTACATTCATACAGCTTATTACCACTACAACTTGATATGTATTAATTATATTAGTATTAGACGTATATAAAAAAAAACAAAGCGTTTGTTTTGCGTAAAATTCTACACTTATTCTCAATCTTTTGGTGTTAAGTGCCCAAAAATAGTACTAAGTATATGTAATGTTTGTACTTGGTATATAAACTTCCTTTTGCTAGACGTGTCTTAAACAGAAATGGTGTCGTGACCTCTGACCTGGAGATAAGAAACGGCCCGAGTTTGTCCGTTTGTAAAGCGATCAGTGGCTGTCAATTATTACTTTTTACCAGCTCAGTGATGTCCTCTAGCGGCGATTATATGAATAAAATGTGTATGGTTGTCAACTTACAGAGGTGCATTTTTATTTCGATCTTGATTTATTTAACACTAGCTTTTGCCCGCGGCTTCGCCCGCGTGAATTTCCCACGGGAACAGTGCTTTTTCCCGGGATAAAAAGTAGCCTATGTGCTATTCCAGGTCATTATCTACCTCTGTGCCAAATTTCATCGAAATCCGTCCAGTAGATTTTGCGTGATTGAGTAACAAACATCCTCACAAACTCACAAACTCACAAATTCACAAACTCATAAACTCACATCCAAACATTCGCATTTATAATATTAGTATGGATTTATTGCACAAATAAATAACATTTATTGCAATATACTTATTTACTCGATATATTTATTTACTCAATAGTAATGGCAAAATATTGTTAAGTAGTCGCAGAAATCGGATTAATATAGTAGAATTTTACGTCAACCTGACAAAAGCCGCATGAGACTCTGAAGCTCCGTAGTTTGCTTACACACACTCATGCTTTTTAGAGAGCGTTATGCCGATATCTATGGTATATGTATATTTTTAAAGTTAGGTAATTTAATTTGCATATTGTTTACCATTATGAATGTCAAAATTCAATGTCTCAAAGTCTATTTCTATATAAAAAAAAAAACAAAAAATTGTTAAACTAGAAAAATACATCTTTCTATATAGGTGGCAATAAGTATGTCTTGTGTATTTTTCATACAAACTTTGACCCCTATTTTCAGCCTTTTAGGGGTTGATTAAAAAAAAAATGGCGTATGTTAAGGTTAAAGATCTTTATTTCTCAATAAGACAATACAGTCACTTACTTGAGAACACATACAGGGTGTTTGGTAGTTCGATACAAAGCCTTGAAGCGAAGCTAGTATAGACCATTTAGAGATAAAGTTTTCTTAATCGCTTAAGAAAACATTTATTTTTAGAATGTTTATACATTGCTCTAATAAAACGAAAATAAAAAGAATTATGTTTTGCATTTATTTTGCCACTGCTAGCAATTCAGTGTAAAATTTTGGGTTTTTCGAAAAAAAAAAAAATTCCTAATAAAATAAATCGGTAACACTTTGTTTAAGAAAACTTTCTCTTAAATGACTCTAAATGGTCTATACTAGCTTCGCTTTAAGGCTTTGTATCGAACTACCAAACACCCTGTATATACAATAATATAAAAAAATATTTTTTGGTCGTAGGTATGCACTGCCATGGAATACATACAAAAGTATTCACTTAACAAAGATAAAATAAGAATATAGGTAGGTACATAACGAATATGTCTGTGATATTCAGAGAGCTTCGTTTTAAATACATTCAATGAATCCGCTTTTTTAATTTCTTGGGGTAGTTTATTCAATATTTGTGCTCCTTCAAAGATTAACGTTCGTTTGCCATAGTTTGTACGAACCTTTGGTAGTGTGAGAAAGCTTCACGTCGTCGTGTCGAGCGGTTAGTTATTTGTTTTACTTGTGTGAAGGTGATAGATGTGTGAATAGATTTATGGAGGATTTTGCGGATAATTATGCAAGTGTGATATTTGTAAAGTTGTGTTATATTAATGAGTTTTTTTTCTTTGTATATTATAGTCCGGGAGGTGGGGTACGAAAAATGAAATAACATTTTTATTATTTTATTTTGTGAAATTTGCAACTTGGATACTTTAGTTTTGGATGCGCTTCCCCATATTTCTATGAGATATGTTAAATTAGATTTGACCAGGGATTTATAAATAGTGTAGCGAATTTTGCGAGGGATACAACGTAGAGTACTTCGTAGCGAGCCCATTAGAGATGAAATTTTCTTTTTTGTGTGATCTATATGTCTAGTATTAATCCTAAATATTTTTCTGATGTTTTTTGTTGAATTGGTTGGTTTTTTATAGTTAAAGGTTGGTATGGTGGTATAGTCTTATTTTTCGCTTTTGACCCCAAATCTTCAGCTTTATCCATACAACATTTTATTAAAATTGGTCCAGTGGTTTAGCCGTGAAAGAATAACAGACAGACAGACAGACTTTCGCATTTATAATATTAGTATGAAAGTATGGATACTTTAAGACGATAGATGTTAATTTCTATGCATATTTAATAGAAGGTCAGTCATGCCATGGTAGTAAGGCCGCCTTTTGCGCATCTTCCTTTCTTGTTTTTTAGTTGTAAGGTTCTTTATGTATCTTAAAATGTAATTTCTTGTGTGTCGATAAATAATTCTTGTTGTTGTTGTTGTACAATTAATTTACTAGTAGTTCGCCGCGAACTTAGACCTCGCGATTATTACTCGCGTTTTTATTGATATACTCTGATTTCGACTTTTCTAACATAATTCAGTTCCCTAAATAAAATCTAGATGGCGTTATCCAAAGTTAGAACACGCTATGGTTTCGTTTGCTAGATAATCGCGGAGGTTTTTATTAATATTTCAAAAACTACTGAACCGATTTTGATGCCCAACGAACTTGAAAATTCTATTGATATTTCCTACATGCCTACCAAATTTCATCAAAATCGGACCATCGGTTCGGCAGTTATCGCGGTACAAACATACATACATACATACATACATACATACATACATACATACATACATACATACATACATACATACATACAAACAATGTGTTTCGCCCCAACTCGATTTTTAGAGACCTTCGCTCGCTTCGCTCGCTCGGTCAATTAGAGGTACATTAAGTAGTAGTAGTGTGGTAGTAGTAGTAGTGAAGTATTTGTGAGCAGAAAACATTTATAGCTGTTGCCTGCACCTTCAATATTACGATACGGGAACGCAATTATAAAAACTCAGGGATATAATTACCGACGTAGATTATCATATAGAAATGATCCAGGTTATCATTGGTATCGCAAATTTCATTCCAATCCGTTCAGATTTTTGCTTGTCGTTCACCAAAGTAGTTTTATGACACGGCTCAGTAAGGATAAATGATTAGTAGGAAACAGAATATTAGGATTTGTTTGTAATTTAATATTTTAAAATTATTATTAGCAAAGCTTGTGTGTAGTGTACAAGTGAAAATTCTCTCCTTTCGTATCTATCTAATTTTATATTCATAAGAAAGGTACTGACAAAATAACCCAGAGGTTGGCCTTTGTGATCATTTCTTTTTGTTATAGTTTTTTGTTATCAATTTTATTTTTTGTAAATTGTAGAATTAAGGAATTCCTTCTTCATTCACACATAGAAAAGCAACAGAACTAAGTCGTACTTACTTGTAGAACTTCCAATTTTATATGTTATGTCGACGAAAACAACCATCTTTCCATCTTCGAAACTCAGATTGTCCTTTGCAGATTCCACATCCATTTTATGATGCACACTGTACCTTATTTCGACATGTCCAGGATTGAGAACGGAAGGAGTGTATTACGCGCGGAATTGGTAATTGCACGAATGCACGTCTGCTTAAGGCGCAGTTGTAAAGATACTGACAGCGATTGTGTGTTTATACTTGCTGTGCCTTTCACTTTAAGAGGTAGACGCTATTAAACTATTTGAAAATTTACTAGAGGTTTAAGAAACTAAAACTGATTTAATCCCAATGTTCTAGTATACTTACTTCGCTGCTGACTTAAGACCACGCGATTTTTTTTTCGATTTATTTGTCATACAAAATCTACTACAGCAAATTACTTGAATCTGTAGTTACATTTTAAACTCTAGCTTTATTTGTATAATAAGGGTAACTTAGATGTTTCTATATCATTCCTTGTCTATGTTTGGATGAAGGTCGAGTAGAACTCATTTCTATAAAATACCTATAAATGAATAAAATATACGCGGAAAATTATGTAGGATGAATAAGGCTTTTCTTTTTTGAACTTCTCGCAATTTTTCATTGATTCTCTGGTTATATTTAAGCACTTAGTTTACATTATTATAAAATTATTGCTTTTATTCCCGTCCTCGTTATTTATTGCGTCTATGATAGACTACACTGGGTAATATCCTACCGTAAAACTCAAAATACAGCCTAAAATTACGTTTATAGTATGTAAAGAGAAAGTGAATATGAATTTTTTAGCTGGTAAAATTTCTAATTTTTATTTAGTCGTCCCCTTATTGCAATCAAATTGTAGAGACTCAGATAAAATTCGTACTTAGTTGCTGCTATCTGAGTTTGCCAACCGGATTGATAACGTTATTATGATAATGACAATAGACGGGGACGACTATTTGGCTAATGATGTTAATTAGGTGTTAACAAAAGACTTTTTGGCCTAAGATACCTACTTATATCCACTTTTTCCATTTCTTCTTATTCTTCTTTCCATTTAAATAAGTCCGTAGCAAGTTCGGAAAATAGATTCTCTCTTCTGCATTTATTTCGAAGTGAATTGCTTGCTAAAAGTTAATCAGCGCAGAAAAAATCTGTTATTTCCTATATTTTTTATTAAAGCCGAACCAGCCAGGGAGGAAAATAATTTATTTCTATTTTGATATTGATGTTGTCCGCTAGCAACGCACGCGCAAGATAATAACAGGATGTTTAAGATTAAAAAGTATCGAGTGTCAAGGGTCGTGAGATTGTCTTCTAATATACAAGTCATAACATTAGACTGTGGGTTTAACTAAGTATAGTCCGATTGCGTATTAACCAGTAAGGTATACTAACAAATAAAATCAGAATTAGGATGTGTCTTAGGCAAAACTTTATTGTGCGAATTAAAACAGCACTTTATTTCTTAGGGGACGTAAACGTTATTTATTAGAAAATAGAAGCGGTGGTGGTCAAGTAGTAATGACACCCGCCTGAGGTTGGATAGGACCCGGGTTCAAATCCTACCTGTGTCACTTGAGCTTGCAGACTAATCTAACTCATGTACGGTAGTTTTCTCATAGACCACCAGCTGCTTCCGGTGAAGAAAAACATCGTAAGGAAACCTGCACATGGGCTTACTGTTTAGTTTACTAGTGTATACCTATACGGCTTCTGCCACTAGGTGGCGGTAGTCGTAAAAGTCATGTCAGATGCCTTTATGCGACTTGAATAAAATCTGATAACAGTGCTAGTAATAACACACTCGATAAGAAAGAAATTATAAAATAAATACTAAGTACAGTCCTTCACTAGTCGTGTAAAAGGATTAATCAGAGGATGATCAGTAGCATCCATTATGTTATTTAATAAACATAATAACATAATTACAAATTCTTACCCACATTCTATGATCAGTCTTCCATAAACTTCAACATAGACCAATTGAAAGCGACTAGCGTGTCCCTGCGATTTTGACGAGACATAGTCCAGGGGGGCGATTCTACTAATTACAAACGTAGATGTCGTGTCTCAATTGTGTCTCATGAGCCAAAGAAATTGAAATAAAGTGACAAGATCTCTGTAAGACTTCTATGTTTTATTACGATTTCTTTGGCTTTTGAGACACAACTGAGGCACGACATCTACGTTTGTAATTTGTAGAATCAAGGGCCAGGATGTCTACCCCACTTAAATCCTAACTAATATTATAAATGCGAAAGTGAGTTTGTTTGTTTGTTTGTTACCTCTTCACGCTTTATCTACTGAACCAATCTTCCTGAAACTTCGCATACACATAGCTGGAAGTACGGAGAAGGACATAGGGTACCTTTCATCCCGGGAAAAAGCACTGTTCCCGTGGGAAATTTACGCGGGCGAAGCCGCGGGCAAAAGCTAGTATGACTATATTTCAGATTTCTCTGCTCTCTTCCAGAAGTGGGATATTAGCTAACTAGTTGTTCGCCGCGAACTTAGACTTCGCGATTATTATTTTAAAATATCTCAAAAACGGCTGAACCGATTTTGTTGCGCAACGAACTTAAAAATTCTATGGATAGTTGTAACATGTATTCTTAATATCATCGAAATTAATTCAACGGTTCGAGAGTTATCGCGGAACAAACATACATACATACATACATACATACATACAAACAATGTTGTTTTCGCCCCAACTTGAATTATAGCCCTCGCTCGCTCGGTCAATAAAAAAATCTAAAGTTAGGTGTTTGTCGAATTTGTATTTTTTTTGTATTTATGTTTAGGGAGAGTAGAGTATGGCTCTCCTTCATAAATTCTATGCCACCGGCCTCATCGTTATATTTACACACTCAATGTCAAAGTATCTTGCATTTATAATAGTTTACGTAGGTATGTGCTTTATAAATCATTATTCAAGTTAAGACGAATTACCATATTATACACTAGTAGACCTTGGTGTGTGGATACCTACAAAAGCAGACAGAATGCTATCGAGGTAGAATATAATGAATGTTACAATATGATTTGTTTTACGACTATTCAGATTTTTTTCCTAGCCTGTTGATGTATCTCACTGCTGGGCAAAGGCCTCCCCTTTCTCCTTCCACAATTCTGTGTTGAGTGAAACCCGTTCCCATTCCCGCAGATAATATTCAGTTAATGCTAACTAATATTATAAATGCGAAAGTGAGTTTGTTTGTTGGTTTATTTGTTTGTTACCTCTTCACGCTTTATCTACTGAACCAATCTTCCTGAAATTTCGCATACACATAGCTGGAAGTACGGAGAAGGACATAGGGTACCTTTCATCTCGGGAAAAAGCACAGTTCCCGTGGGAAATTCACGCGAGCGAAGCCGCGGGCAAAAGCTAGTAGGTAATAAAATCCTAATACCTATTAACTATGAAAAGAACAAACCAGTTAAAACTGTTCATATATTGATATTGATCTAACAAATAATTCAATACAATATTTTTGTTGGAGGTGGTAAAATGTTCATTCTCACGTTCATAACCAAATACTGGATACTTGAGAATGGCTTTTTCTGAGGGCTTTATAGATTTAATTTATTTTTATTTTGTTTTTTTCTCATTTTTTGTAGAAGGTTATTAAAAAATCATAAAATTGCGCATATAATTGGGAAATTTCAAAAAACTTAACGGTAAATTAATTCATTTTAAAGACAACGTCTGTCGGGTCAACTAGGTAGGCATAATAAAATTAAACTTGCATACTCCGAATTATTATATATTTATTTTTAAATCCATGAATGCCATTTTTCTTATTTATAAATTGATGGCACAGTTCTTTGGAATATATTTATTGTGATAGTTTTGAACAAATAGTAGTTTAAATATAAAAATATAAAACATATGGTTTTGGGTAGCATTGCAAAATTTTCATTAGGCATTATATTCTTCAGAAATTGACTGATCTATCGTTACAACCAACACCTTAATATTCATATTTTTTTATACATAATCTTGTTGTAATTGGTAACTATAATATATTTTGTTAATAATTAATTATCACAGTGATATTTTATACCTATAGTTTATGTATTTATAGAGTGATTTATAGGTATTCTCTTGAATGAATAAAAAAAATATTTCAAACTTTCTTAAAATGTAGTATTTTAAAAGACGTGACATTATAATAACTTACACAATAGTATTTGAGCAAATACCTCAATATGGAATGATTTTTAGTGATTCTTGCTTCTGTTCATTTGCTTAAAAAAATGTCATATAGTTTAGTTGCGCTCCCGTATTTTATTACCTATAGCCTATCTACAGTGCGACAAGAATCTTTTTGCACGTGGTAGAAAACGGAACTAATGTCTGATCAATTAAAATTTCTTATTTAAAACGTATGTGGAGCCCTCACTCACGTGCAAAAAGATTATAACCTCACTCAATAATCGGAGCTTTCAAATGAACCGTCTGACAGACTGACTATGACAGTGATAAAAACATATTGCAATTAAAGAAGCTGAAGATATTTTTGAATTAAAGCGATCACAGAGAAAATGTAAAATAAAAGGAACATGGCATAATTTTTATTATTTTATATTGATATATGTGTAAAATAAAAAAATATGATTTCAGTATCCGAATACATCTGCTATATTCAGAAATGTTTCATAAACACCAAATTTTTTAATAAATAAATTGTTTATTACACGATTATATTAAATAATGTATGGATTTATCATATATATGGATGTCCTGTCCAGTCCACACCCAACCTCATTTTTTTCTATATACATAAAACAATTAAACTACATTAAATTTATACAAATACACCATTTAAACCTATGACTTCAAAAAGCTATAATATCTATCCTTGACTCGAATTTTCATACTTAGTTGATGAATGAAAATTACTGTAAATCGATGAAAAAAACCTAAGTTAGGTAAACATATTTTTTCAGCGATAAATCAATCCTAATCCTAACTAATATTATAAAAGCGAAAGTGAGTTTGTTTGTTTGTTTGTTTGTTGGTTTGTTTGTTTGTTACCTCTTCACGCTTTATCTCCTGAACCAATCTTCCTGAAATTTCGCATACACATAGCTGGAAGTACGGAGAAGGACATAGGGTACCTTTCATCCCGGGAAAAAACACTGTTCCCGTAGGAAATTCACGCGGGCGAAGCCGCGGGCGAAAGCTAGTTCATAATAAAACGAAGACTTCAGACCCCGTAAGGTTAAAAATATTAAAAATTAACATAGCCATCCCATTCACGACTCTTGGCTCTGTCTACCCCGTAAGGGATAAAGACGTAGTTCTGTATCTATAACATAGACAATTTGGTAAAAATTGGAAGATTTTAATTAGCTAAGGTCAATGTACGAAACCGGATTTTCAAAACTAGTTTTGTTCTTCTAAAATCCTACGTGACATTTATATTATATAATCTTCCACATAGCTTAATTTTACTACTAATGTAACTTTCGTGATTGTCTAGAAAGACCCGTTAAAAGTACATTATGTCATTATGTACGAATTCAAGTACATATGTCATTCAAACACCTAGGACAAAGTTGCATTGTCTTGGATTGAAGTTACGCCTAATAATATTTTTTTCTTAAATCGAAAATATCTATTCGGCGGTACATTTCAATTATAAAACAAATAAATTTACTACCACTTATGCTTAAGTCTATAATTAAGTATAAAATATGATATTAGAATGACACCAGTTCCAATGGCGAATAAAGCTATAACCACAACAAAATATTGTTCAGTGCTCATTTCGACATCCTTGATAAATTGCGCAGGTAAGCGGTAGTGGCAGTAGATGGCAGAGCATGGCAGCTTCTCCCGGTCCATGCCGAATATGGAGAAGACCAGGCCGACCAGGCCGTGCTTGAGGAAGGATATGTGGAATATCCACTGCGCGAACACGGGGGCATCGCTGTAGCGAAGGAAGAACCCGGAGAAGATAGTGAAGGGAAGAATTAAGAACGGCCCGAATATCACACCATTCTGAAAGGCAAAATCCAAATATTAGTGAGATGATATAAGAATTATGGGCCTAAATACGAGTTAATTAGACTCACTATTATGGCTATATATATTGATGGCATGCTTCGAATTGGTCAATTTTTGCTTGCCATGCTATAATGAATTACGTATCGTGATGAGACCTATCCTATTATGAAATGAACAATGCCTATAGTATGATAAAAAGCAAGAGTTTTATTCTCCGTACCTTGACATTGAACGTGGATCCGTTGAGTAGGCCAAGACAGAGAGCAACACCGGAGACCATGAGGAGCGTCCAGCAGAATCCGAAGAACCTCCGCGGCTCCGGCGGCTGGCCCGTCATCCAGTACACGATGCAGGCGTAGGTCAGCGTGCAGATCCCTTGAGTGGGCAGCGCCGAGACCAGGGTTGAGCTGTAGTAAGCTGCTGTGGAGTACCAGCGGTTGAAGAACTCGCGGCGGACCACTGGTATTTCTTGGGGAACTGGAAATTGTACAAATATTACAGTTAGACTAGGTAGAAAAGATGAATAAGGCAAATCAATATTGTTAAATTACCAATCAATAGTACTCTGGCTTGGTGTTTTGATTCAGTTTTCATTATATAATTTAGGGTGTATATGACTATGGATGAAGGTCATCGTCATTTGGAAGTAGTATGCCACTGCCTTCTCTTGCGACTGCTAGAAGTTCCAGTATTAGTGAAATGCTTACAATTGATGGTGAGGGCACTGAACAATAGGAACACCAGGCTGAAGTATCTACTGCATGTTGACACGCACGTATTGCGCGTCGTGGCTGATGTTGAAGAATAAGGACCGTTTGAACAATTTCATCAGTGGCAGTGGACGCTGGTCAGGATCAAAGTAAAGCAAATCACCCTATTTTATTTTATAACATAGGGCGGTAAACGAGCAAGCGGGTCACCTGATGGTAAACGATCACCGCTGCCCATAGACAATGGACAACTGCAACACCAGGGGTATCACAAAAGTGTTGCCGGCCTTTCAAGAAGACGCAGACTCGTTTTTTGAAGGTTCCAATGTTGTATTGGTTCGGAAACACTGCCGCAAGAAGTTGGTTGAACTTAATAGTTTGTTGCTTTAAAATGCTTAAAATTGATGGTGACGGCACTGAACGCGGGAGCATGTTGTAGTTGTCACGCAGGTATCTCGTCGTGGCCGATGTTGAAGAATATGGACCAGATTAACAACACCATCAGGCAGTTGACGCCAGTCAAGATCAGAGTAAAGCAATTCACCCACCACATCAAGCATTTTTTTTTATAACGAGCAAGCGGGTCACCTGAAGGTAAACGATCACCACTGC
Organism: Ephestia elutella; assembly: GCA_018467065.1. Taxonomy (NCBI): domain Eukaryota; kingdom Metazoa; phylum Arthropoda; class Insecta; order Lepidoptera; family Pyralidae; genus Ephestia; species Ephestia elutella. The sequence continues at coordinate 5,338,413 of CM031575.1, forward strand.
CCATGGACAATTGCAACACCAGGGGTTTCATAGGAGTGTTGTCGGCCTTTCAAAAAGACGCAGACTCGTTTTTTAAAGGTTCCAATGTCGTATCGGTTCAAAAACACCGTAGTAAGTTGGTTTCACAGTTTCGTTTAATAATTTGTTTCTTTAAAATGCTTACAATTGATGGTGACGGCACTGAATGCGGTGAACATGAGGAACATGAGGCTGAAGTAGAGCATGTTGTAGTTGTCGCGTACGTATTTCGCGTCGTGGCCGATGTTGAAGAATAGGGACCCGATGAAAAGAGCCATCAGACAGTGGATGCCGGTCAAGATCAATGTGAAGCTGGGGTCCCGCCATATCGACTGGAACACAACATGGAGAATTGAAAAAGTATTTTTATCATATAAGACGTTCTGCACGGTAACACATTTCAATTCAATTCAATTGAAAACATTTATTGCAATTCACATTATACAACAGTTCTCTTAAATAAGTAAATACTGTTATCATTTCGGTACAATTGAACCCTGTCGTCATTTGAAGTTAACATTTTTGATAATAAACGAAAATGTTAAAAAATCTAAAATGGCTGTATGAATAATTATCTAACTGTATGAAGTCAAATAAAGAATGCTTTGTAGACTAAATTTAATTTGCAATCTTCTACAAGCACGTGTGCCTATCATATGGAATTATGGGCCTAAACATGAGATAATAAGAACTACTATTACGTGTGTGTTGAAAAAAATTTTAAGAATCTATTTACATTGATAGCATCGCCTCATGGAGCACTCGGTGAACGAACTGACATTGATCTTTTAAATTAATATATTCTCTTGAAATTATTACAATGAGCCCAATTGACCGAGTTGAACGGCTTTTCAATCGTCACGAAAATTTCCGTAATAAAGTTTCGCCTGGGAGCTGTTGGACTGTAAAATCCATTTATTCTTACCAGTCCTATCATGTAAGCAATCTTACCATGTCTTTTTATGATTTTACAACAATATAAATTAAAATAGACTTTTTAGGAAATTACTTTCGTGGTTAATAAATGTTTTACTTTAGAATGTTTAGGTTTGAACTAATATTTGATTTATTTTCAACAAAATTCAACAAAAAGTACTGTAAAGATTGTTTATATGATAGGACTGGTAAGAATAAATGGAGTTTATCTAGATTATAGTTGTGAAGTCGGTTGTTATCATAGTAAGCCAGCCGTTTACCAGCCGCTTATTTCGCTGACTACTGTGATCACCCGCGGCTGTCTACGGTTGATATGTCATTATGTTTTTTATGGAATCCGTTTTATGTAATAAGTGATTATTTTTGTTTATTTACCTATTTTATACGTACTTATATTCAAAATTAATAATTCATGTAAATAGTTGTGTCGATGTTATTTCGAAATATTTAACTTTTGAATTTAATGTTTAATGACTCGGGTTGATCACATAATACCAAATACGCGAAACCCAAAACGGACGCCGTCGTTTCACATAATGTACCTACGATGTCTGTTTTCTTTTTTGATAAACGCTATAGACAGAGAGGACGGAACGGCAAGCTTTGCATTAACCTACTTATTACGATTGTACAATAATAATAGAAGTGGCGAATCAGAAGTTCATATCTATACAGATTAAATACCTATTATGTACGGTATAAGTAAGTAGGTAGTTTAGTTTTAGACATTCCAAAATAATTCATAATATTGAACATTTTATATTTTAAACCATCACAGATTATTTAGTAAAAATACGTATTTGTATATATATCGGCTCGTACTTATATAAAATAAAAATTTCGATTTAGGAACTGCGAAAATTGTAGTAAGACTTTTTGGTATTGAGTCGGGTAAACAGCCGGTTGTCAGCCGCTGTTCATACGTTATTATCCGCTGCTTTGGATAACTACCTAAAACTAGATATCCGATATACCAGTATCGAGAAAGGCAATAAGAAGACAAAATACTCACCAGAATAGATCTTCGGGTTAATGTAGAAAACTGTCTCCAAAATGACGTAGAATATGTACTTTTTAATGCTAATAGAATCTTATTCGTAGGGTCTTCCTTTGGTGGTGGTAAAGTAGTCAGGTACACTTCGTTACATATTTTAATATTTTTATCTGAAAATCAAAAAAATATGATTAGAATTTCTTCTTCGATATAATAACTTCCAAATAACTTGTTATGCCTAGAATTCGTCTATATCGTAAGAATAGAAATACTTACCATTAAGACTACTATCAGTCTCATTATTAACAATCCATTCATTATTCTTTCCATTTTGAGAAAATTCTACGAGTGCTTTTTGACACTCATACTCTCCGCATAACTCAATCACTGGAAAATAAAATAAGCGTTATATAGAGCAGTCCCTCGATCGTCTCTCTGTGCTATCGTCATTGCCTGGATGCATTCTTCACCGGGTCAAGATACCAAAAAACTATTTCGATGTGTTTGTAATATATTGGGTAAAACTAAACGCAGGCGTTTCCTGTTATCGCCGCCAGGCGTTTCGGGGTTCTCACACTGCTAGCGTGGATGGCGTCGCGTGTGGTCCGCCATTGCATTGTCCAGGGCGATATCGGTTTGATTTTAATACGCGGAGCGGTCTCGCGTCTTTTGCTTGTTGTTTAGTTTGAGTGATAATTGTGAATTTCCTGTTTGTTAAATAACTATTGAATTTGTGTTTGTGAAAAACTCTGTTATTGTGACTTTTTCTTGTGAGAGGTGAAACGTGGCTGGCTGTTCACATCTGGCTGTTCCCGAGTGAGACTACGGGAAGAAATCTATTTATTTGTCCTGGGGAATTGAGATCTCAAGGGTTAGGTAGGGTGATTAGGAATTCCCCCTTCCCGAAGACACTCAAGTTTGGATCCGAAGAGAAAGAAGATTTAATTTGGTAAGTGTTCAATTGTAATTAATTTATAGGTTAGGTTATCATATAGGGCCCTGTAGCTCCCTTCATAAGCTACGGTGGTAGCAGACTGCGTTAAGTTAGTTAGGTTTTAGTCGGGCAAACGTGGTGCCGCGTGGAGATTTTTCCCGGTACTTATTTTTACCGGTGGTTTTTTCCCGGTGAAGTTCCGGTACAGAATTCTTCCCGCCGCTTCGTTTGTCCGGATTCGCTCTGCGCACATTTTCTGGCAGCAGAGCGTAGTTGCTCTGCACATTTTCTGGTAGCAGAGCGTAGTTTATCTACCCTCTATTTGTTCGTTTGTAAAAAAAAATAATTAATTGTTTGTAAAAATTATTAGATTTTTCTTAGTTTGTTTGTATAAGAATATTTGTAACCTTTTTTGTATTTGTTTGCGGTTTGTACCGTGCGTTCCGGGTTTGTGCCATTCTCATACCTACCGCGGTTCTTCGTGTAGTTGCTTGATTTTGTTGTTTTTTATTTACCTTTTGTTATTTTTTGTTTGTGACTTGACGCGATGGCGAAGGCCTCCAATGCTAGGGCGACACTCGCCAACGAATTGAGATGGTTTGTGACGGCCGGAGGACTCCTGTCCCGGAAGGACAGGGAGGGCGCCATACTGCTAAGAGCGGATCACCTCCACTCACGATTGATTAGCGCGGAAGCGGCCATGGCGGCGCTTACCGAAGCCGATCTTACCCCGGAGGCCTACGCAGGTCACATGGCGGACATGGACCAGATCCTGAGTCTGCACGATGATATCGCGGAGGCGGTGACCGCAATAAGGGCGAGACAGGCTGGCGGACCAGCCCCTCGCACACCTGTTAGACAGGAAGGACCAGCGGTTACTGGTCGGCTCCCCACCCTTCAGCTGTCCCACTTTGGGGGTAGGATGGAGGAGTGGGTAGCATATAAAAATATGTTTGAGTCCCTGGTCGTAGCACGACAGGATTTGTCGAAGGCCCAGAAGATGGCCTACCTCCTCTCCACTCTTGAGGATGAAGCGCGGTCGCTCATCCAGCACCTCCGGGTGGAGGACGACCAGTACGACACGGCTTGGGAGTTATTGAACTCCCGCTATCAAAACTTACGTTTGTTAGCGGATGCGCACGCCGCACAGTTGATGGCCCTGCCCAAGGTGGCCAACAGGGCACAGTTGCGCCTGCAGTTGCTCACGCCCGTTACAGTGGCCTGTAACGCGCTCCGCACACTGGGGCTGCCGGTGGACCAATGGTCCTTTTTGCTGGTGCACATTGTATTGGGCAAATTACCCAATGACATCCGCTCGCGATTTGAGCGCGAGAATGCGGAACGGGATAGCACCACCCTACCAACATTCACTGACTTGGTGAAGTTTTTGGAGTTTGAGGCACGGGCTGCTGAGAATACCATGACGGACTCAGCGCCATCCAGAGCGCCTGAACGTAGGCCCTTGGAACCCTCATGGCGAGGGAGGCCCCAACAGGGACGGCAACCGCCACCGCGTGGAGCTGGTGCGCGGGTTGCACACACGGCAGCAGTCGCGAGGGACGCGGACTGCCTGCAATGTGGTCGGATGGGCCACAGCCTGCTGCAATGCAGGGACTGGCAGGGACTGCCAGTACAAGATCGGCGCCGCATGGCAAAGCGGCATGAACTTTGCTTTTATTGTTTGGGCGGTCACTATGCACGTGACTGTCCCAGTGCCATACCATGCAGTGCATGCCGTGGGCGGCACCACGCGATGCTTTGCATGAACCGCAACGGGGATGGCACCCGGATGTTGAGGCAGGGGTCCCCTATGGGCGGGGCGCTCCTGCGCGAAGCCCTCCACCATCGGACGGAGGACGCGGCTTCGCTCGTCGCACCCCCCCTCGGGAGGGGGGTCGCGTACCGGCGCGGGTCTTGGCGGACCGGGACCACGCGCCCCAAGGTCATGGCCAGTATATAGCTGGCCAGGCCCCGGATAGGGCCCCCATGGGCGGGGGCCCTCGATCGGACGTGAGAGTGGGGACACCCCCCTCCACGCGGGTTACCAATGCCCAACACATGCAGCCGCAGCGGTTTTCTCCACCGCTGCACGAGTACCCACGGCTGGAGTACCACCCGCCGTACCATAGGTATGGCCGGGCCGCGGGTTATGCCCCCCTCAGATGGGGATGTGCACTCGCCCGACATATCATCCTGGTCAGTGGCGCCCCCTGGTTTGGAGAGAGTGGGGAGCCCGTAACTAGCTTGCTCCCTTGCTGGGACAGAGCCGCGGACGGTTCTGCTCCCTACCGCGGTGGTCCGCGTATGGGGTCGTGGGGGAAGCCATTAATTTGAGAGCTCTGTTGGACTCAGGGGCTCAAAGCAGTTTGGTTACCACTCGAGTGGCACGCCAGTTAGGTTTAGTCGTGGAAGACTCGCCTGTGCCACTTCTTGGAGTTGGTGGCATACAAGTGAAGTGTCTGACGGGCCAGACACTTGTCACCTTTTCTTCGCTGAAGTCCTCCACAATGAGGATCACGACTTCGGCTATGGTAATGGATACCATTGCGGGTTGGCACCCCTCGACAGACATACCGCCGGGTGTGTTGTCTTTGGTTTCGGGTCTGGATTTGGCCGACCCCTTTGTCTTTCATCCCGGCCCAGTGGACTTGCTCCTGGGCTCGGACGTATTGGGTTGGATTTTGTTGGGTACACAGAAGGCTCTGGGTTCGTCTTCACTGATGGCAGTGTCTACGATTTTTGGTTTTGCCCTGATGGGCCCTGTGTTTGATAATGGCACCGCGGAGGAGCCACCGGTTGTCGCATCTGCGTCCTTGGCCAAGACCATGCAAAGGTTTTGGGAGGTGGAGGAGCCACCTATGAGTTCCAGGATGGATCCGGAACACGCTGAGTGCGAAGCCCTTTTTCGATCGACCACGGAGAGGTTGCCCTCCGGTCGGTTTGTAACTAGGTTACCCTTTGTTGCCTCTCGTCCTAGCCTAGGGCAAAGTAGGGCGCTTGCGGAGAAACGACTGCTGTCCATGGAGCGACGTATGCAGCGTGACCACGTACTTCGCGATAAATATATTGAATTTATGCGCGAGTACGAGGATTTGGGTCACATGTCTCCGGCTCGAGTTGATTGGAGCTCAACTGAGCATTATTTTTTGCCCCACCACGCGGTGGTGAAGGCCTCAACGGGCAAGTTGCGGACTGTCTTTGATGGGTCCGCACCCACTTCGAACGGGGTTTCGTTGAATCTGTGTTTGCATTCGGGTCCCAAATTGCATAGGGACATAATTGACATCATCTTGAACTTTAGAAGACATCAAGTGGTTTTTGGTGCGGACATCCGGATGATGTTCCGCCAGACAGTCATACATCCTGAGGACAGGCGATTCCAGTTGATACTCTGGCGTGAGCGCCCTGAGGATCCTGTGACGGTGTATGAACTCAATACAAACACCTATGGTTTGAAATCTAGTCCCTATATCGCCATCAGATCATTGCTTGAATTGGCAGAGCGGGAACGGATCCGCTTTCCCCGTGGGGCTTCCGTGCTGTCACGTGACTTGTATGTTGATGACGTGTGCACCGGAGCCCAAAGTATTGAGGAGGCCCTCCTACTGCGGGATGAATTGATTGAAATATTGAAGACAGGTGGCTACGAGCTACGTAAGTGGTTGTCTAATGAGCCTAAAGTTCTAGAAGGGATCCCGGAGGATCACCAACAGAACCCTCACCTGTTTGAGGATGTGGATGATCCCAACAGGATAGCGGTGCTGGGCATGCAGTACCAGCCGCTAACCGATATTTTCACATTCCAAGTGGACTTGGAAATACCAAAGGTCTGGACTAAGAGAACGGTGTTGTCCGTAATAGCCCGTATGTTTGATCCAAGCGGTTGGATCAGTCCAGTAATATTCTCTGCGAAGTGTCTTCTTCAGAGACTTTGGACTTTGGGCGTCTCGTGGGACGAGCCGCTGTTTGGTCCTCCATTGGATGATTGGCTCGAGTTGTTTTCATCGATTAAGGAAGTCAATCGGATTGCCTTGCCTCGTCGAATATTGCCCCCGGGAAATATCGAGCCAGCCTGCATGGCTTTTGTGACGCGTCGGAGCGAGGCTACGCCGCGTCAGTCTATATGCGGACAGTTGACGCCGATGGCCGGGTCAATGTCTCGCTTTTGTTAGGGAAGAGCAAGGTCGCCCCCATCAGGACTAGGCTGACTATTCCCAAGCTTGAGTTGAGTGGAGCTCACCTTCTCTCTAAATTGTTGCATCACGTTGCATGTGAGCTGGCGGCCACGGTCGAGATACGGGACATCTTCGCCTGGTCGGATAGCCAGGTCGCGCTTGCATGGTTGCGCGCGGCCCCACATACCTTGGAGGTTTTTGTGGGAAATCGGGTTTCCCAAATCCAGAATATCGGAATTGATATAACATGGAGACATGTGCCGGGAGAGCTTAACCCAGCGGACTGTGCTTCCCGAGGTTGTACGGCACCAGAATTGGTGTCACACCCGCTCTGGTGGGGTCCAGAGTGGCTGATGGGATCAGAAACTTCTTGGCCTGTCTGTCAGACAGATGTTACTTCTTTGAGTTTGACTGGGCTCCGTGTACATGCTGTAGTCGCTGAGACGACGTCGGAGCCGGATTGGCTACTTGCTCGGTATAGCAGCTTGGATAAGCTTCTGGGTGTCACCAGTTGGATTAAGCGTTTCATACATAATTGTAGAAACCCACAGGCAAAGCGGTTGGAGCCGATTGCAGGTGCAGAAGAGCGCCGGAGCGCATTGTTGCATTGGGTCCGTGTCGTGCAGACCGGACGGTTTGAGTCAGAGCTTCAGATTTTGCGCGACGGACGCGCTAAGTTGAAGGGCGCGGTCGCTCGTTTGAACCCGTACATCGACTCGGATGGGCTTCTTCGGGTTGGAGGCAGGCTCCGGAAGGCGGATCTTCCATATGAGACTCGCCATCCTCTGTTGTTGCCCAAGGGCGGACCCTTGGTGCAGCTTTTGGTGTCTGATCGACACATTCGTAACGCCCATGCTGGGTGCAATGCTTTGTTGGCTATTTTGCAACGCGAGTTTTGGATTTTGTCAGCCCGAAGAGCAATCCGTAGTGTTCTGTTTCGATGTATTGCATGTTATAGGTTGAAGGCATCCACGATGCAACCACAGATGGGTGATTTGCCCGCTGATCGAATCCGACCTTCGAGACCGTTTGACGGCGTTGGAACCGATTTTGCCGGTCCCTTTTCGATCAAGGCCCTTTCGTAATGCCCGTATTGTGAAGGGCTATTTGTGTGTATTTGTTTGTTTGGCCACCAAGGCTGTCCATTTGGAGGTCGTATCGGCTCTGACTACGGAGGCCTTCGTCGCCGCGTTGGATCGCTTTGTTTCGCGTCGAGGTCTACCTTCCCTTATTAGGTCTGACAATGGCACAAACTATAAAGGAACTGTAAATTATCTTAAGGATGTTTCTGTGTTTATTGATAAAAATTGTACTAGTTTAAGTCAAATTGCTGCCCAAAGGGGAATAACCTGGAAGTTTAGTCCCCCAAGTTGCCCCCATTGGGGAGGGATTTTTGAAGCGGCTGTGAAATCCGCAAAGACCCACCTCCGCCGCATTATCGGAGAAACGGCTCTAACTTTTGAAGAGTTGGCCACAGTGTTTTGTAAAGTTGAGGCGGTCCTCAACTCTCGTCCTCTCTGTCCGCTATCTCCAGATCCAAATGACTTGGAAGCTCTCACCCCTGGTCATTTTTTGGTGGGAGGGCCGTTGAATGCCCTGCCCGAATACCCGTGGAAGGATGAACTCGTATATCGGTTGTCGCGTTTTCAAATGTTGCAGCAAATGAGCCAGGACTTTTGGCGTCGCTGGTCGCTTGAATATTTGCATTTGCTGCAGCAAAGAGTGAAGTGGACAGACAGGACTGAGCCTCCCAGGGAGGGTGATTTAGTATTGTTAAAAGAGGCAAATTTGCCCTCATTGCTTTGGCGACGAGCTCGCATATTACGTTTGATTCTTGGCGGAGATGGCACTCCGCGTGTGGCTGAGGTGTTGGTCGACGGTTCGATTTTAAGGAGAGGTGTGACCTCTCTCGCCCGCCTTCCCGTAGAGTAAGCTAGCGGTCTGCTTCTCAGACCGGGACGGGGGGGATGTTTGTAATATATTGGGTAAAACTAAACGCAGGCGTTTCCTGTTATCGCCGCCAGGCGTTTCGGGGTTCTCACACTGCTAGCGTGGATGGCGTCGCGTGTGGTCCGCCATTGCATTGTCCAGGGCGATATCGGTTTGATTTTAATACGCGGAGCGGTCTCGCGTCTTTTGCTTGTTGTTTAGTTTGAGTGATAATTGTGAATTTCCTGTTTGTTAAATAACTATTGAATTTGTGTTTGTGAAAAACTCTGTTATTGTGACTTTTTCTTGTGAGAGGTGAAACGTGGCTGGCTGTTCACATCTGGCTGTTCCCGAGTGAGACTACGGGAAGAAATCTATTTATTTGTCCTGGGGAATTGAGATCTCAAGGGTTAGGTAGGGTGATTAGGAATTCCCCCTTCCCGAAGACACTCAAGTTTGGATCCGAAGAGAAAGAAGATTTAATTTGGTAAGTGTTCAATTGTAGTTAATTTATAGGTTAGGTTATCATATAGGGCCCTGTAGCTCCTTCATAAGCTACGGTGGTAGCAGACTGCGTTAAGTTAGTTAGGTTTTAGTCGGGCAAACGTGGTGCCGCGTGGAGATTTTTCCCGGTACTTATTTTTACCGGTGGTTTTTTCCCGGTGAAGTTCCGGTACAGAATTCTTCCCGCCGCTTCGTTTGTCCGGATTCGCTCTGCGCACATTTTCTGGCAGCAGAGCGTAGTTGCTCTGCACACGATGTGTTCTCAGATCTTAGAGCTTTTACTATTGTAAGTTATTATTATTTATTAAATAAGTTTTGTTCAGTCAGTTATCCGTATGATTTATCCTTTAATTTTATTTATTACCGCTATTAAATGATATACTGATATCGATGGAAGAGTACCAAGCAATGCTGCATACAGCTGTCCAATGAGTAAGAAGTGTGAAGTAGAAGAAGAAACTCCACTATCAACTTACAATGCTCCACTGGGTTATGATACGGCTGGCATGGGCGGTCGATTCTCTTCAGGAACGGTAGCAGCGAATCCACAGACCCTATGTATGCACAGTTCCCGCCGACCAACGCGTACAGCCGATCTATCAAGGGTAGGAGTGTGGCAGACGGCTGATGCATTGTGATCACCACCGTCCGCCCTTGCCGAGCCAGCTGGTGCAACAGTTCTATTATTTTTTTTGTTACTGAGCTGTCGACTCCGCTGGAAAGAAGAAAAACATGAATTCTATAAGATTGAAATTACAATAATCGCATTAAGGCACACTGCGTCATAGTAAAGTCACCCTCAGCTTGCTCCCAGCAAAGACATTTATAATACAAACATCTGGCGGAGGTGGCACCACGCCCCGCGCCCTCTCAACGCCCCCGCACACATCCAGTCACCTACACATATAATAGCCGTATGCGATTATAGGTGCACACATGCTAAGTGTCGCTTCTTTTCGCATAGTGTATTTTTCTTTGATAAAGGTAAGTTGATAGATTGGTTTGTGAGGAGGCTAGGGAAAAATACAAACAAAGAGAGTAATGGCGACAGTTGTATGCGACATTCATATTCGACGTTATAAATAATTTATGAACTAAGTACATTTAAATTAAACAAACGGCAAAGGAAGTTTGCAAAGTTGAAAGTGAACAATAGGGTGGTCTAATTGATTGATAGTGTTGTCTGTTGTGTCTTTATTTATTAGTCAGAATTTAAAAAGGTAAATAGTGGCAACTTACTAAGATAATATCCCAAATTCTGTGCTTTGACCAGTATTACCAATAACCTAAAATTCTTGGGTATGTGGTTTCCTTGCGGAAATTTATGTACTTTTTCCCATATTACCGCAATTACTTACTGCGGTATAGAAATCTTGATGTTCGTTTCTAATGATCATTGAAGCGATCTAATGATCATGATAATATATTGTTACGTAAAAATAGTCTGTTACGAAACATACGTTATGGGCGCCACACACGATCAGTTTTAACTGACAGATTTCACTGAACAGTTTTAACTGTCAGTGAAAACTGAGCGTGTGTGCCATGAAAACTGACAGTTTTTGTACAGTTTTCATAGTACACACGCTCAGTTTTCCTTGGCTTCAGAAAACTATCAGTTAAAACTGATCGTGTGTGGCGGCTATTATGCATACAATGATACACCAAGGTGGCAATGAACTAAAAAATCAATCGCAACCGATTAAGGATAAGATAACACAAGTCTATAGATGCCATTATTAAAAATGAATACAAACATTTATTTATATGTGTGTGTTAAGACGTTTTTATTACACTTCAATGGCTGACTGAATAGATGATCTGAAGGTACCCGGACTTACATCCTATTATGCTATTGATTTATAAGTGCGGATGTTTGGATGTGTGTAAGAAAAGATATTTGTTACGCAATCACGTAAAATGTACTCGTTGAATTTCGCTGAAATTTGGTTGTACCTAAATATATTCAGAAAGATATTTTTGAATTAACGCATTTTCCGACATTTATCAAGTAAGTATTACGAAAGGTGTGAGGCGGAGTGATGGAAAATATTGTCTCATTCTAGAAACCCAATAAGTAAAATATTCATTTTTGGAGAGTCGTCAGAAATACTGCCTAAACGAGTTGGTAGCCACAAAAATCCTATCACGGGACTTTATCCCTGTGAGAATTTCAGGAAATAAGCCCTAAGGTTTAGGTTGAGTGTTGTTTTAATGAGTTACTTTCGATGAATCGGGCAGAGATCGAATCGCGATCGAGCTTTTTCTATTTAGATAATACAGCACAGGTGTCTGCGTCCTATCGTTTTATGGCACATTGATAACATAATTTTAGGATTATCTATGGCTCATTTTTATTTATTTATTTACACATGACTCATTCTATTTAGTTATAAACAATATAACTTTTATTAAAAGTTTGGAAAGGTTAGCTAGCACTACTACTTTCTACACTACTCTGAAAATACTAGTGTGGCGATTATTTAAGTGTTTCATTTACCAATTTTATACTTGTAGTAACAAAATCTAGTTTTAGGAGTTTACCATACCTTGCATGTTAAGAAGAATTATTTATTACTTTAAGATAAACTAATTGAAGCACGGCCACAACATGAGGAGACCAGCGGACCACATGACCAGAAAAATCCTTGAGCTCGACCCAGGTCCGAGAAAATGTGGGAGACCCCAACTCACATGGATGAAAGCATTACAAAGTGACCTGACGAAAAACAACATTGACCCTAAGACGACCCAGAATTGCCAATTCTGGGGAATAATGGTAAGGAGAGCCGACCCCAATTTAAATGGGAAGAAGGCCGGTTGAAGAACAAAGGTAAATAAAATGTGGTTACCTTGTAGGTTCATCTAAGAACATGACTGGTGGGTCAGTGACCAACTCTTGTCCTATGGCCAGCCTCTTTTTCTGTCCCCCAGACAAATCTCCTGCCCTCGTGTGCCGAGCTTCCACCAGGCTCAGGGACGTTATGATTTCGTTTATCTGAGGAAATAATTGTTCATTATTATACAGTGTGCTATGTTAGTTATTATTTACGAGGCGTTTATGATTTATGTGACGTGTTAAATACAATTATGAAGGCCATATAGAAAAGTAAACCACCTGAAATACAATCTACTTTAACAAGTAGTATACTTTTTCATGTGACCCACTGTACTTACTTAGTGTAAAAGTTATTTACCCGTTTTTCCTTCTGCTGCTTCTTGACGTGGTTCCCTAGTATGAGCTCGGCGGCTATAGTGAAATTCTCCTGGATGGTCAGCATCTCCTGCAGCTGGTCGTCTTGCAGGATGTAGCAGGACGCCGGCGGAACATGCTGTCTTAGTGTAAAAGATAGATTATTTACCCTTTTTTTTTGTTGCTTCTTGACGTGGTTCCCTAGCCTGAGCTCGGCGGCGATGATGAGATTCTCCTAGATGGTCAGCATCTCCTGCAGCTGGTCGTCCTGCAGGATGTAGCAGGTTATCGTCTTAGTTTAGAAGTTAGGTTATTTACCCGTTTTTCCTTCTGTTGCTTCTTGACGTGGTTCCCTAGCCTGAGCTCGGCGGCGATGGTGAGATTCTCCTGGATGGTCAGCATCTCCTGCAGCTGGTCGTCCTGCAGGATGTAGCAGGACTGCCGGCGGAACATATTGTCGTCTCTTGGCCGCCCGTTCACGTAAATGTCGCCACTGGTTGGTTTTCTGTGAAGAAAAGATTTGCTGCTTTAAAATAGAGTTCCACTTACTTTAAAAAAAGTTAGCCGACACGAGACGCTCTATAGTTGTTTAAGAAATAAGTATCGTGGCACGACCCATCATGCCATTTTCCCATGGACAAAACTAGAACTTCATACCGCCTTATAATTAGTTCCATGCATTTTCCGAGTCAACTTTACTGCCAAGCTACGCCGATAGATGGTTTACATAAATATTTTTGCCTTAATAAGTAATTTCGGAACACTCGTTAGTTACAGCGTTGGTCACTACGACTTTAAAAACATATGTATTGATTTTAGACCTATTTCAGACTGAAAATGGGATTCTATCTCTAATATGTTGTAAAGCCAACCTAAAAACAAGCTTTACATTCATTCATGAGCATATTGATTATTTAAAGTAAACAGTGTGTAACTAGTTTGAAATGCTAGCCAATATAAATAGATTAAAATTATTAAATTTTTGAAATCTTTCATCCCAAAGGATACTAAATTCGAAACTCATGAGACGAAAGAACTTTTGGTTTGATTTTTTTCAAAGTAGATAGTGTGGATATGGTTCATAGTATAGGTATAGTGGTGTGTTATACCTAGCAAAATGGAAGCGTTTCATTAAATAAGTCAGTAAAAAGATTAAATGTAAGTATACATAATCAGAAATGACAGAGACGAGGATGAAACGGAATTTTTCTTTTTAATTGTAGCCACACCAAAAAAAAAATACACTACAAACTTACGCGAAGCTACACGGCAAACCGTACTCGTCGGTATCTATCTATGACTTAAACTAAACATGAAATAAAAATTCTTTATGAAGAATTATGTTATTATTTATCTTAAGATTTGCGATTTTTATACATCATAAAAATACGATATTTATACTTGTAATTTTTCCAAGTATTTCCAAGGAAGCAGTTAGTTAACAATCTCTTCCTCATGTCTCACATACAGACAAACCCAACAGTGTAATTTTAAAAAACTAGTACAATTAATAAAAATAAATTGTTCACAACACGACGTTAAAGGCGAAGTAACTTAACCTGAGGTGACAATAAAACTGAGATATGCGAGGTAATAAAAAAAAAAATATATAAAAAGACACATTGTTTAAAAAATAAGACTGTAAAATTAAGTTTTGTCAAAAATAAGGTGGGTTAAAATTAGCCAATGATACTTGATTGCGGTAAACACGGCACTTTGAATCGGAGCTCTGCAGAAACACAATCAAGAACGAAGATTTTTTTACTATATTGTTCCCCAATGTCTAATTTATCTTTCCTATGTCTAAAAAAATAGGGCTAGGTAAAAACCTCCTTTTTATATAAGGGCACCAAATTTAAACCTAAACTTGATCGCTACAATGACTACATATTATAAAACAAAGACCCCACTTTGTTTGGGTGAAAACCACATGAAAATGAAACCTTCTTCACAAATACATGATAAATGAAGGTATGATAGATAATTAAAATTTTAACAAACATACTTCGCGAAAAAATCTTTCGCATTTTAAATTACGGACTATGACTAATACAAAGCCTTTGTATTAATATTATCTATTCAATATAACTTATTCATAAGTATATAATCTATATTGTTTATAAGTTCTAAGATCACAAAACTGTCCTAATCATAATACTTTGCATTTAATATCGGTGTCCTGATTGGCGGTGACTAATTGGAGACAATACAACAATGCAGTGTACAAACAGTCATATAAGGGACCAGTTGTACTAAACTTTGTACCCATTCGAGAGATAAGGAACTTAGTTTTCTATCTGTCATTGTTTCCGCACTATTTTGACCTTAATCAATAACACTATACCGGTTTATTATAAAAATACTTTGTTACTTTGCACAATGAAAAAAAGGCACCGCAATACGTAAAAGTATCTCTTGGTGCTTTTAATGAGTTATTGTAAATTCATCTCTAGATTCGATCGATACCTAAAAACTTTCTGTAAATTCGTCCAACTAAATAAGCCTGTATTATAGGCAGAGGTGACATCCAGAATTTAAAAGTTGTAATAAAATGTGTATAAGTAATAATAGCAAGCATCGTGAAGGGTCATATCACATGAGTAGTTAAAAGGGTATTCTAGTAATCTGTGGTCATATACTTACTACTCGGCGCTCGTCCCTACTCTGTTTTGGTTCGGCAGCGGCAGTCTGTCGGGAGTTCCCGTGAACTACATACATTTATATGATCATTAATATAGTCTTCTCATCTCTAAGGACTTTCTATCTAAAGGTAGACTTCGGAGCAATGCGGCTTGCGGCCTGCGTCATGCGTCACTTGCGGCCCATGCGGCCATGCGGCTGTACTTTTATATTGGAGAAGTGTATGAAACCCTTTCCGAGCGATGCGCGTACCGTCGTCGCATGCGGCCGTGACGCATCGCTCGGAAAAGGTTTCAGTAAATAGCAAAAGTGAAAACAATGCTTTTAAGTACTTCACAAGAATACTAAAGTTTTTAATCACTATAGGGTGCCTGACTCTACGTGGTCTCCAGAATGTTAAAGACCCAACATTTACGTTATGTACAGATTTTTATCACCTAAGTAAATTAGCAACTCACGCATATTATCAAATCCCGATGACCCCGGTGATCTGTTTTTGACAGCTGACCATGATATAATAAGTATTTATCTTGTTGGCATGTACCGGATTTCAGTATCCCCACTGATCAATCAAAGCACAAGTAAATTTAATAAAATATTGGTTGATGGTTAACATACTAGGCCGTTATACTGGAGGTTCCAAGTTTGATAGAGTCAGGTTAACATGGAAAATTATAATCTTTTGGATATAAATGGGTTCATTTTTCAATAACATAAATAAATTGGAGCTAACTAAAAATATACATTGTTAATAGTTTAAAATATTTATTATATAACCTCGTCAGGCATTATGAAGTGATACATGCATGATTGATATTTGCTTATTCATCTTACCAAATTTTTGAGATATGTCATATACACTTAAAAAACAAGCTTTATATTTATACATTTATATTAGTGGTAAAAGAGCATTTTGTCTGGAGTTGGAGAGTCTGGCTGGTATATAAGAAGAATGAGTAGGAGTAGTCAAAGTCAAAGTTAATTATTTTTTATTCATATAGGCTTATAAATAGCACTTATAAATCGTCACATTCTTGTTTTTTAGTTAGTTGACGTCATAAAATTACCACCGCCTCTAATGCGCAAGTGGAGAAGAGGCGGCGCAACAAACTCCACTGCTGCATTTTCTCCAAAGACGTCACATGACTGTGACTGTGACTGACTAGTAATGCCTACTTACTGATTTAAAAAAATAAAATTTTAGATTAATTTATATATTTCTCAGCCGTCTCTGCTGACTGCTTTCAGCTATTTGGAAATGTTTTTAGACTTTAGACTTCTGATTCTACATGTCCAGTTTTCACAATAATCGGCTGAAAATGTTAACGATTCCTAAACTATAGCTATTTTTTTCAAATCGTCAAGTCAACTTATGTACTTAAATGGAAACAAGATTTTATTTACCTGCAATAGGTACCTACTTTGCTTTTTTATTATTTAACCAAAAAATATGCATATATGACGTCATAGCAGATAGTGTTCTTAGACAATTTGCGACCTGTCTCCAATGATGTGAATGAACAAGTGTGACATGAATTTGTTTATAAATAAGATATTTATTTAAAACTAGATGTTGCCTGCGGCTTCGCCCGCGTAAATTTCCCACAGGAACAGCGCTTTTTCCCAGGATGAAAGATACCCTCTGTCCTTTTCAGTACTTCTAACTTACATAGTTATGCGAAATTTCAGGATTTATATTTTTTTCTTATATTTTATTTCATCTTTGACTGTACACAATCTAGTGTATGTATAGAGTTAATAAATAAATCTGGCATGTTAGGCGACCAAGACTGTTTCAGGAGTTTCTTTCGGCATTTCTTCTCAGCAGTAGTCGTTCCGAAATGCTAGTAGTTTGTAGCTTTGAGACATAATATATTATGATAAATAATTAGTTTTCGACGTAAAAAAAAGCCTTTTTTAAGGCCAAGTATCAATAAAAAAAATTGACTTTGACTTTGAAAAATTAGTTCATTAGTATATAAAGAGTGAAGAAGTAACAAACAAACTTTCGCGTTTATAATAAAGTCAGAAGTCAATTGTTTTTATTTAAATTAGCTTAAGAGCCCGCACTAGGCCAATGACAACTAAGATTTTCCCCCTCTACCCGCTACCCAGTTCGCCCGCACGCATCCAATCCGCGTTCTAAATAAATGCTCGAGGGTCGCGGGCGGCGCGGCGGCTCAGAGGCGGATGGTTAAAGCATGCGGGCAATTATACGTATTATTTTTTTAAAAGCTTTATAAAAAGATATTTAAAAAAGTAAGTAACATAATCCCTGCCTTATCTATAGAGTACTTTATACAAAAATTTTCAATCTTTATTTTAATGTATTGCTTGAATAATAGCAGTTTAAAGTGTTAATTATAGGTGATTTGGAGGCAACTTCGCAATTTTTTTCTATCGAGAAAATTTTATGCAATCGTGTTTTTGAGTAACATAAGCCCTCGTGCTAGTCCTGAAGTTTGCTATATCTTAATTTTACATTCAGTTTTACATTAATGTAGATATTACAGACGATCATGTGAAGCAATCTGACCTAGTACGGGCCCTTAGCATATACATATAATATTAGTTAGGATTAGCTACGGAATAAACATTAGGTACCCTTAATTCTATTCAATCATATCAATCATCAATATTGTATCAATGTTCATCGAAATCTGCCCAATAGATCCTTTCGTTTCGCATTATTAGAAGTAAGATAAAATTACGCGGGCGAAGACGTAGGATGTTTTTTTTACAAAGATATATAATTGTACAATATACATTGTACGAAGATATACGACTCTACGAGTATATGTGTTATAGTATGGTTTCTGGCGGATTTCCTCTATATCTTCCATGTAGCAAGATATAAGAAAAATAGAAAAAAAAAAGATTTGATCGTCACGGAATTAGTTTCAGTGACGACCAACCCTTTTTACACGACTGACCAAAAAAGGAGTGTTATGTTTCCAGGGTTCATGCATGTAAGTATGTATGTATGTAAGTTTCTTTATTCCACCATAAGTCCTGAACGGCTTAACAGATTTTGTTGTGAGAGGTATTTTTAGATTCCTTGCATTCCTCCGAGTGACATAGGCTATGTAAGTTGTCAGTCGTGTTTTTCATTTTTAAATAATTAGCTTGTTTTATTTTTATTTTGTCCAAATAGTAAACAACATTTATGTTTAATTGAAGTAAACCTCCTTGGTTTTAGTAAGTATGGTGTTAACAAAATAAATTGAGGTGAACTAGGGTCAAGTTCAAGTCGCGAGTAATCCGCTGCATAAAATCGTCGGCACTGTTTTGTCGGAGTTGCGTTATAAACAGAAATAATGTTGAACATGTTTGCTTCCATGCTGGTCTGGGAGCGAAGAAAAAACATAGAATGTGCCAGCTGCTTCTCTTCCTGCGCAGATTGTAAAAGCCAATCGAGGGAAAGGGCTTTAAACTGGGGATTTCTCCACTCATAGGCGATGGGCTAGCAACCTGTCACTATACCTAAATCTCCATTCCATCAGAGAGCTCACTATTGAGCTAAATGTGGAATTCGAGTCTCACGACTCTTGGTTCTGTCTACCCCGTAAGGGATAAAGACGTGATTGTATGTATGTATGTATGTTTTACAATTATACTAAGTATGTACACATGACAAAATTTCGGGATTCTTATATGTTCTCTCTTTAGTCGTATTCCTCATGACTGAGGGTCGTGGTCATTATATGGACTGAAACACACAACGACTATCTTGACAATTTTAATGGAGTGGTTTGCCTTCTGCATTTCACACACTAGCTGATAATCATCAGTCAGAGTGCAGGTTTCCTCACGATGTTTTCCTTCACCGGAAGCAAGTGGTGGTCGATAATGTGTGGTGGCTATTCCAGGTTATCATTCTCCCCGTGTACCAAATTTCGTTAAAATCCATCCAGCAGCACCAAAGCGTTTGAATAACAAACATTCACACACAACCAAATTTTCGAATTTATAATTTTAGTGGGAAATTATAAATTCGAAACAAAATTGCTGTGATCGTTCGTTATAATACGAATATAACGAATGATCACAGCAATTTTGTAAAAGGCGCTAAAATAATTCTTTGAATATTTGTATTCACATTATCAATTCAATGAAATTTGCAATCTCAAAATTACAATACTACTTAGTAGGTATTGTACGCCGCAAACTCAGAACTCAATTTTTTTTTCTACAAACATATTTTATAAGTGATTATTATGGTATATCATGAGGAGTTCAAAAGAGTGCATTATTTGATAACTAAAACAACTGAACCGATTTTGATGCCTGACGAATGTATAAATACTTATAAGGCTTTCCACATTCCATCCAAACGTAAAAATTAGGGCAAAATGTATCGGTAGTTATCGATGTAAGTATTTGGAGGGTCCCGGCGACTCGACCCGGTGCTCACTCGACCCGCGGGTCGAGTCGCCGGATTTTTAAATTTTATTTTATTTCTTCCGGCGACTGGGGCCACTCACAAATTTAAAAAATCTATTGTTCAAGCCTAAAAGAGTACGGTCAGGCGAAAAAATGTTTTAGGAATAATTAAAAAACGTAACTTGATTTAAAAATATTATTTAATTAAGTATGATATAGATATAAAAAGGCATAAAATGCCCTTTGATTATCGTTCATGTAAGTATGTTGTATAATATACAAAAATCATGGTACTACAATTAAGTAATTATATGTCCCAAAATCAGTCTTAACAATATTAAAATAAAAATATATTCATAATTCAGCCACAGGAAGTCCACTGCTGGACATGAGCCTCTCCCATGGAATTTCGGTTGGTACTATCTCAATAACTTAAGATTGCAAAATCAGTCTTTATATTTTTTAAAACTAATGTCACTTGCAATAATACAAATGTGCATACATTTTTTAAATCAACAAGCCAGTAATATCTATTATAAAATTTGTCTTAAAGATATGAAAATATATAGTAAAAACAATCTTATAATTATAGTTAAAAATAATTAATGAACTATACAATAATCACAGTCTAAAATCACAATTATTTAAAAATAATAATCAAAGTTTAGTAAAATCAAGTCCACCGCTGGACATAGGCCTCTTCTATGGATTTCCAGATAGTATTACGTAAAAAAATAATAAACAACTATCATAATAACTTTAAAATTACAGAATCAGTCTTCATATTTTTTAATAAACACTTATGTTAAATAATAAAAATATTTATTCAATGTAAAAAAAATCAACAAGTAGAAAAGTAGTAGTAGTATCACAAAACTAGCATTAAAAATATGAAAATATAGTAAAAACAATCATATAAATATAATTAAAAATAATTAACGTGCTACACAACAATCACAGTCAATAATCACAATTGGATAAAAATAACAAAGTTTTATGAAATCAGTCTTAATATTTTTTTGTTATTATCTCTGCTATTTAAAATATAATAAAAATATGCACTTTAATTATAGTGACCAGTATTAACTTAAATACTATTTATAAAAATTACAACAACAATCAAAATTAAGTGTTCATCGTAATCTCTCCAAACAATGACCAATACTTATTTTACGATCAAGTAAGTCACTAATTGCATTATTAATTTTTTTCATTTTCTCTATCGTTGAAATATTTCTCTTTGATATTTGGATGCCGGCAGGATTTTTTAATGCATCAGTATAATATTTCACATCTTTTTCAAGTCCTTCCAGCAATTGAGCAATGTTCGGTTTTGGTTGGATATACTTTTTAATATGACTATTCCATTGCTCAACAGCATTGTTTGTTTTATGTGGTTCCCCATAAGTTATAAAAGTGCCTGCGAGTATTGAATTTTCAAGCCATGTTTGGACAAAATAATCATTAAACTTCGTTACTTCTGCACTTATGGGAGACTCTTCCATGACATATAACCAGCCATCATCGATCATATCTGGTGGGAGATGAGAAAGTGCCGAACAAAGCTGAACGTGTTCTTTTCCTGGTTTGGTTTTGGTGACGCCCAGTTCCTTCGCTTTGCGCCACAAACTTCGGTTGAAATGAAAATAACAACCAACTATCTTCACATCTGGGAAAAATTGTTTAACCGCTTTTATAGATGACATTTCAAAGTCCATTGTCATTACTGCTGGCTCCCATTCAGGTATTTGGCTTTTTATGAGTTCAAAAAGCAGCTTGTACGTAGTTGTCTTCTTATCGGGTAGAAGTGCATATGCTACTGGAACGACATTTACGTAATCTTCAGTACTTCCTACATCTGCATGTATAGTGTAGAGTTGATAAAATGATTTCATACATACTCTGAATGTACCATCAATATAAAAACGTTTGCACTTTTTGAAATATTCTTTCATTTCTTCATTTGCAAATACTATTATGCGCTGTTTTTTTCCTCTATAGTCAGCAAACAATAATTTTTGATACTTCTTTGGTATTACAACGTCGGCAGCGTTGTGAAAAGTAACTTTTTTTGTTCCAATAGACTCGTTTCTTTTCTTGTAGAGTCTCTTTTCTATATTGTTTGGTGAAATTACAATAGCAAACCTCATCTCATCCCATCCAAGATAGAAAACAATCATTTAATTAATTAATTTTTCACATATAAACATTTGTAGCTACATTATTGGAAGAGCAAGTCCTTTTTAAGTTGTTATAGGTACTTAAAAGCTAGCTGGTTTTACGCGGTGTACCCTGCGTAAATGTCCGTGGATCCTATGTCTCCCGCGGATATTGTAGCTTCCCGTAAGTAAAAGAATTTTAAATCGGTTCAAAAGTTTTTGAGTTTATCCAATACAAACAAAGTTTTAATCTTTATAATATTAGTAATAGATAAGTAAAAAAATATCTTACATACCTGAAGGCTAGGTATTTTATCCAAACCACTGCACTGATTAATTCTCACATAAAATCACTTTATATTTCGCAACAAATATTCAGCACAGTGTCTGTCACCATCTAATGTTACACTGCTTAGTGCTTAGTGCAAAACTTGACCTCCTTTAACTGATAAGCTTCTTGACAGTCATTGGTCGAGCGGGTCAGCAAGGGTAGCAAATTCCTTTTTTTCAACAAAAGGGTCGTATAACCTTGAGATTGCCAGTCAAAACGGACTGTAGTTAGACAAGGATAGTATTATTTTTTACCTGCATAGTTGAAGTACATAAAAATGGGATGATTCAACCACCACTATAAGGAATATAAATTCATGTCTAGGATAAGTAAATAAGTTTCTTGTAAAGAAACAGAAATATGATATGCCGACTTTATTTTGTATTAAAAAACTAGCGAAAAAATTAAATAACTCTTTTTTTATTTTGTGACACATAATTACTTAATTAGTTATTGTAACATGATTTGTATGTATTATTTTAAACAACATTAAAATTAAAGAGCAACATTTTTTTGCCTTTTTATACCTATTTTATACTTAAATAAATGATATTTTTTAATAAAGTTCTGTTTTTCAAATATTCCTGTCAACATTTTTTGCCTGACTGTACTCTCTTTGGCTAAAACAATAGAATTTTTTTTTATTTGTGAGTAGCCCCAGTCGCCGGAAGAAATATAATAAAATTCAAAAATCCGGCGACTCAGGCCGCGGGTCGAGTGAGCACCGGGTCGACTCGCCGGGACCCTCGTATTTGTACCCCACTTAGGTAAGTCTTATTATAATTTAGACCTGCGTGGGATGACAATACATACATACATTTTAATGTTTACCTAGACCTCTCTCGCTTCGCTTGCTCGGATAATTATTTTTATCATGTTATTGATTTTCATCGCAGTTTCACATATGTTTGTTAAATATTGCATGTGGCTCATAATGAGGCTAAAGTACGTAATATACGACTACGTAAATGGGTTAAGAAAATAGTTATAATGATAAATAATGAACTCTTAAAGTGATATCTATAATCTATTTCTAAACTAACCGTATAACGCGGAATGATTTGTTTGTTTGACATAGAAAAACTGGGTTATTCATTAATAGACCACATCTGGCTGACCACAAACTAACTACAATAGGGCACCGGACAAGGTATGAGAGTTATCAAAAATATGTAATTTTATGATAGAATACATTTGCCACATTTCAGCAAGAGTATATATCTCCTTGAATTGGAATAGGATTGCACAAGACCGAGAAGCTTGGCGTGCATTAGAGGAGGCTTATGTCCTGCAGTGGATCAATTAAGCTGCAAAAGAAGAAAGAAAATATTCTCCTTAGTTAACAAAAAGCTCAAACTTTTTAGGATAGTCCATTTAGGCGTCCATCAACCGGTGATTTGGTATCGTTTAAACATCGCTTAAAATGTGTATTGTTTTTGTTATTTCTTAGGAAATACTTTGGTTATTGATGTGATTCTTTTACTGATGATTCTCGTATTGTTAGATATTTCAAAAAGGCATCAAAATTAAAAGTTGTCCGGACCCCTAATAGCGATAGCGGTCAGCCGCGAATAACCCGACAAACTCAACATTTGAAATAAAAAAATAGAATAAAATTAAAAAAATAAACAAGGAATACATGTCTAGAAATTGTCTTGACATTCTTATCGAGATAAGGAATTATATCGTCGAAAAATATTACGGTCTTTTATTTTCTCCATTGTTTACTTTCAATTCTTATCACAAATATACCTCATGTACTTTATTTTGCATTGTTGAATTTATAGTAGCTATAATTCGTTTTGTTTATTACCTACTAGTTTTACTCTAGGTTAAACACGCGCGATTTGTATGCAATTAACAAGATCAATCTACCCAAATTCAATGCTTGCTTGCAGTTGCTAATTAGCAAAGAATAGAGTCTTGTTTAGGCTTCCCCTTCCTTTAGTATGCCTCATATAACTAAGGGTCGTGGTCATTATATGGAATGACACACAACGGCTATCGTGGCAATGTTAATGGAGTGGTTTGCCAATGCCTTTTCCATTAAACACACTGGCTAATAATCATCAACCAGAGTGCAGATTCCTCGCGATGTTTTCCTACATCGGAAGATAGTGGTGGACAATGAAAACTAATATGTACATGAGTCAGATTGGTGTACAAACTCATGTAGCATGATCTGGATTTGAACCTGGCACCTTTGTAGCCACAGGCGGGCGCCTACCACTCGGCCATCACCGCTTGCTTGGCGTGTAGCTTGCACAAGACCCTATTCTCCTGCACTGTGTAGGGTAACCTGCAGTTGAATGCACCTTTTTTATACAGAGACCAATTTCATTAACCATGTTGTCAATTCGCGAAAAATCATATGAAAATCCGTTCAGTGGTTTTTGAGTTATAGTGATTAACAGACAGACGTTGTTATATAATATAGTATGATTATTGTATGATTAGAATACTTAAACAACCAAATACTCGCGTAAAAGATAATTAATAATCTTAATATTTTATACCTTACAAAAATGTACAAAGTTCAAGAGATACTTATTTGAATTCATTAAGATAAGACTAAGTGATGTAACGTTTGTTATAAATAAGAAGGTTATAGACACAAGATAAAGCACGATTGTAAACCTCTTCTTCTCACTTAGAATAAGAATACAGTAACCATAAAGTTAATATTTCTTACGAAAAATATTAACTTTACGATAGGTTCAGCTTCTTGCTCATTTCATTCGCAGATTTATTGTACTACAAATGATTAAATTAAAACAACTAAACGACTTGTAGCAAATGTAAAAGTAAAAATTTATTAACTATTGTTTTATTATTTAGGTATGCTGTTTTGTTGTTTTAATAATGTATGACGTTGTGAGTCATTATGGAGATTATTAGAGGTGTTCGTTATAGCAGACAGCATTTAATATAACTCGTTATAAAAATATAACGAATAGCACTGCTATTCAAATAACACTGTAGTCTGCTATTGCTATATTCTGCTAACTGCTATATTCATCGCACGAGCTGCGATCGCGAAATCACGACAGCCGCGATCGCGGAATCTCGACCGCGATTTACTACTAGCATCGCTAGTTCACTACTCTATGCGCCATCTACCGGACGATACAAATGATAATTTTCAAATAAAAATTTAATGTTTCTAAATGGAAACAAACAAAAATTCATTTAAATTCGTTTAAAGACTTAAATTTTACTTTTAATTTTTTTTAAATATTTTTTTTTTGTAAATTTTGCGTTTCATTGTACATGAATCCCAATTTTCAAAACAAGAAACAAGAGCGCAATCGCGTCGCCTTTATTTAATGGAACAAAGACACACACGAGGTAGGCGACTAGGCGTTACAGCATTCACAGCAGTTATAGCAACAGCAGTTAACATAATAGGTTATGAAAATACAGCAATAGCAGTATAACCGTTACAAAAATATAGCAGTTTGGAACACCTCTAGAGATTATGTAATAAGTAGCGTGTGACTCATTATATCGATATAAAATCTATTTTTATTTAGGTATCTTTTAGTCCAGTAGATTAACTTTTATTAATGTAGAGCACTAATAAATGTGTTTATGAAACCAGTTTTATTTTGGCGTTTTTTCAACTTTGACCTTACTTGTGAAGGTTAAGTTGCGAAATAGTTACTAGTTAATTATTGATCCTGTCACTTTCATGCAAATGGAAAGCGGTACTTACAGGAATTTTGGGAAAGTATTGCGCTTTATCGTGCCAATATTTTTTGAAAAAAAAAATTGTTTGTATTCACATTATGTAAAACCTACTGAATAGGATTCGATGCGGTTGTCACAGTTGTATTTCAGAAGGTCAAGGTCTTATTTTAATACGCCACTCAAAAGAGAGAGTAAATTCCACGCGGGTAAAGTCGCGGGCAATAACTAGTAAGTAATAATAGTAGCAGCAACCTGAACCCTGGGTGTGTGTGTAGAACATCTGTCTAGGTCTATAGTATAGGCATCACGGCCACAATGGCTGCGCAGCGTGCGTCAATATAATAGCGCAACTACTTGCCACAGTTGCCACCTGGCTCCTATACTAGTTTGCCGGTTTATAAATATATGCCGCTCAATTGTTGCTTCGATTAAAATTAGTAAGTAGATAAGTATAAGTACATAAAAATACTTTATTGCACCAAAAACAAGTAAAGGATACATTGAGACTTAATATAGGTGATGCCCTTATCGCAAGTAAAATCTCTTCCAGGCAACTTAAGCGAACGGAAAGAAATAATCATTTGTGTAAACTCAAACTAAAATATCGAGGAAATGTAATTAAAAATTTGAACTTGACCTTGATGGCGGAAAATTGAAAAACATTTTTTTTACTAACCAAGAGCATACATTTACAATTTAATGTCTCTTACCTACAATAATAATGCAAAAAAAATTGGTTACGAGAAACCGGTATTTTTGCATATTGCTTCTTTATATCGTACCAGTTGACACTAAGAAAGGAGCAAAATAGTCTATTCTATTGAGGTAGAGTTGCGAATGCGAACCCCCATTAACGCTCTGTAAAAAAATTAAGTATCTACTTATCTATCGATTACGACTTAAAAGATAGAGCATGCAATAATATAAGAAAAAAAATGAAAAGCTTAGTCATTTTTTTTCTTATATTATTGCATACGACAGACGGATAGACAGACAACGGAGAAATTTTCCAGTCTATTCTTTACCGCGGCGCGAAAAAAAGGAAAGAAAGAAAGGTACTTAGGGCCATTCGCACCGATCCAATCATTGCGGTGCGAAAACCCCAATTCACAAAGGGCTCTTAGGCTATTCGCACCGCGGTTCGAATCGCTTGTGGTATGAAACAACTCAAGACCCCCGGTACGAGACGTTTAGGTACGAGACACTAACAAAGATCAAAATACTAATCTACAAAATAAAGTGGTCACTTACGTGTATCCCGACAGTATGTCCATGAGAGAGCTCTTGCCTGCGCCGGATTGGCCAATTATGACGGTCAGCTCGCCAGAATTGAAGGTCCCGTTCACATCTCGGAGGATCGCCTTCCGACCTGGAAAGGGGAATGAGATTTAGTTTTAGACAAGAAAGAAAAATTACATTTAAAAAAAAAAACTCTCTTCTTCTCTCTCAGCCTAAAGACGTCCACTGCTGGACAAAGGGGTTTTGCCGTAATCGCCACGCTTGGCAGGCGGGTTGGCGATCGCAGTGTGATGTCATAGTACGCGGAAAGATGCTGCTGCCCATCCTCCGGTGTTTTAGATCCCTTAGTCGCCTCTTACGACACCCACGGGAAGAGATGGGTTGGTGCTATTCTAGGGCCACACCACAGGCCGTGAAAAAAAAAAAAAAAATAACTACAAAACTTATATTTAAAAATGTTTGACAACGGACAACAAAGTGATCTGATAGGGGTTCCGTTTTTGCCTTTTGAAGGACGGAACCCTAAAAAGAAAAGGTGATAGCTCAGTTTGGTGCTATGGCAAAGCCAAAGAGCTCGGATTTTTCTTATGATTCACTTTTAAGTACCTATACATATATTCTTATTGAGTGTGTTAGATTTTTCTCAGATTTGAAGACTACCGCGTAGTTTACCGCCATCGTGGTACAGTAGACGTACATAGCTGGCAAATAGGTTTCCTCACGATTAGCCATTAATATCTTTTAAAATCCCAACTTATAATATTTATATAAATGCAAAAGTGAGTTTGTTTTTTTATTTATCATTATAATAGTGGGACACAGAATGAAACATCAGCCACAACAAATAAATAGGGTTCGAATCAGCCACCGTAACTTATCTGTTGTCGTTTTATCGACCGAGCGAGCGCAGCGAGCGAAGCGTCTCAGTTTCCACTAGCCGAAAATTCTTTTGTCTGTCCGGATGTTATCGCCTACAGGTCGCATTTCTGAACCGATTCTTATGAAATTTTGTGAGCAGGTTCGTTCATTTTATAGAATTTTTTAGTCGAGCCAGTTTTTCGAAATTTTATAAAATGGCGATAATATATAAAAAAAACCTTATATCTCAGCTATTTAAAAAAAATTTCAAAAATGTCAATAGACATTTTTGTTATCCTTATTAAGATGCAACTTTTTTGTATGAACAACATAGTGAAATTTAATAAAACCGCTATAATTCCATATATTAAATTCTTATACGATAGTTCACAAAAAAAATCAATAGATGGCGCAGCAAAGCTTTTAATACTCGCAAATGCATTTATGAATGACTTGATTTATTGATTAAAATGAGATTGTTTGAATTGCGTGTATTTTTTTTTTAAACTGAGTGCGTTTGACCTCTGTCTTGCCTGATGAGAAGCATAGATGAGATCTAGGGTGGTACACGCAAACTGAAAAAAAAACTCAAGTATTTATTTGGTTAATGGTATTGTATTGTATACAAAAAACTTCATTGTATGATTAGAATCCTATTAAAAAAAGTAATATCATATATATTACTTTTTTTTATAGGATTCTAATCATACAATGAAGTTATATAATAGATTAGATTTCAAATTGAACTTTCTTTTTTGAACTTTAATTTTGTTGCGCAAATTACATAAATATACATACCTATAACCAATAAGTCAAACCATGCATTTCTGACGACTGATGACCTCCGTGGCCTAACGGTCATCACGCCAGACGGCCACACCAGAGGTCCCGGGTTCGATCCCCGGTCGGGTCAAGATGGAAAATAATCTTTTTCAGATTGACGTGGGTTTTGGATATTTATCTATACATATATGTATTTGTTATAAAATATAGTATTGTTAAATTAGCATCCCGTAAAGTCTTGAACTTACTCAATCTGTGTGATTTGTCCGTAGATATATATTTATTAATATTACTTATATTATTTCGAGGCAGAAAATGCAGGTCTCAGTCAATTTTTTTGTGGTATTGACCAACCACAAGAACTTTTTACTTTCTTTCCAGCATTGGTAGGTTGGTTTCAAAACTCTTCTAAGCCAGGGACACGGTAAAATATCGGTTATTTCGTGGAAGGGCTCGCGAGGTCTACTGTTCTCACAGAACCACTAGTTTCTATAGAGTCCTATAGAGTCGAGTATTACTATAGAGTTGCTATTTATGAATATCGGGGTTTGGAACTTGCTTGATAAAACTGTGTTGTGTGACAGACATATATACGTAAACTATGAATATACTGCAACGGGGTTCCAAAAAGTATGTTTATTTTACTTAACATAGTGGTATGAAGATGTTTATACGTCGGGTCTCAGTAATTTCCTATGGGCTGTGCCGTATATCACTCAAAAAGTTAATTTAAATATATATTTAGGTAAATAAATACAATATTGAATTAATTAACGTCTTTTTTAAACATGTGTTATAGAACACAATAACTTGCGAGACACGCGTCATATGGGGCGGAGATGTTGTGTTTTTTTCAAGCAAAATATGTATTATAATAAAATGTGAAGTCTGTCAAGTATTTGATAAGTTGCTGTAAAAGATACTAGGATGTAAATTTATACTACCTACAATGATGTAAAAATATTAATTTCAATAAGTATAAGTAAATTATTGAAGTCAATATAGTTTTAGCAAATATTCTGACGATCTAAGTGCTATAAATATATTTTTAAAGGGTATAAAAAAATTAAATAACAAAAATGCCTTTAAATTATTCAGAAATTTTCGTAAGCGGTATATCGCTCAAATGCCAACAAAACTAGGTCATAATAATATTTATTAGATTGCGTAGCGACTAGAGATGGGTTAAGGACTGAGTATTTATCCAAGGATGAGTAAATACTCATAAATATCCATTTCTACTGAGTTTTTATCCTTAATCGACAGTAAATATTTTTTGATTAGTTAGTCTCATAAATTGAATTGGAACTGTGAATTTACATAATTATAAAGGATGTAGAACTTATTGGGGTGATTAATTAATAAGTACTTGATGGAAAAGTACCAAAATTGCAATGTATTTATTCTAAATCCACAAATACTGTCAATAATCGTTTGTAGGACAGTGTTTTTTAGGGTTCCGTACCCCAAAGAGTAAAAACGGGACCCATTACCTACTAAGACTCCGCTGTCCGTCTGTTCGTCCGTCTGTCTATTACCAGGCTGTATCTCATGAACTGTGATAGCTTGACAGTTGAAATTTTCACAGATGATGTATTTCTGTTGCCGCTATAACAACATATACTAAAAATAGAATAAAATAAATATTTAGGGGGGCTTCCATACAACAAAGTAAGTAAGTAAGTAAAAATGCTTTATTGCACCAAAAACATGTAAAGGATACAAATTGAGACTTATAATAAGTAAAATATGTACAATAGGCGGCCTTATCGCAAGTGCAATCTCTTCTAGGCAACCTAAACGTGTTTTTCTTTTTGCCGTTTAGCTATATTGTCTAATGTTGTATAAATAATGGTATAGGACCCTTCGTGTAATAATATAATTATATAATAATAATTGTTACTTGCAACAACACGCGTACTTCACTTGAAAACGACATTTGGCTTTCGCCAGTCCTAGAAAGTGCACGCGTTCGTTAGTAAAGGACTAAACTTAACCTTAATTTTTATAGTTAACCTTTTATTCTAACCCGACGACGAGAACAATAAATGTACCGCGGTTAGTACTTAGAATTTTGATGTTTAGTTAACCTTTTAGTACGGCTCCTTGTCCTAACAAAAATCGATTTTATGGTCCCATCCGAAAGAAAGCATGAAACTTGGCATAAATGTAGCTTTCATATATGTATTTTAATATTGATATGGAAAAACATCGAGAAATGATTGTTTCCCTCCTTTCCCTCCCCCTTTTTATATCCCAAATCGTGGTTTTTCTCATTTTTAGGGTACCGTACCAAAAAGGTAAAAACGAAACCCTTATAAGATCACTTTGTTGTCCGTCTGTCTGTCAAACTTTTCTTTCTCAGGAACGCTTAAAGGTATCAAGTTGAAATTAATATCAAATACTCGAATCGGATCCATGGTCTCTTTCAGAAAAAAAATTATCAAAATTATACGTCAACGCGATCAAGAGATATTACCGTAAATGTTGCGATTTTTTCCATATTTTGCGATTTCAGGCAGCAATCAAAACCTTCCACCTAAAGTTATGAAATTTGGCTAAAAGCAAGGTCTAACAGTACTTATATATGAATAAATCTGAAAAATTTAACAAATCGACACACGTCCTGATGCTGTTGCCTTCCACCTTGAAACGAATTGCTTTCACGACGCAAATAATCAAGATATAAACCAGTTGGGCTGAAAAAAATCTGTCATTTCTTCATTTGATATGCACTGATATGGAATTTTCTCTCCACAGTAGGTACACAAAAAACAGTCTAGGGGGGGCACGTTTCTGTTATTTCTTCATTTGATATGCACTGTCATGGAATCTCCCTCCACAGTAGGTACACAAAAAAGGAGTCTGGGGGGGCATGTGCCCCCGTGAGCCCCTAAATCCGCTACTGTATGTTACCATCGCCAACAAAGTACATCTTCCAAATGGGGAGAGGGAAGAGTATACCCCGCGCGCTACAAGCGAAGAATTCCAGCCTATTTTGTTGAAATATTATATCGTGTCTGGTATTGTTCCCGTATAAAACATGGACCAGGAATTTTAATACGAAAATACGAAATTCCACCAAGACCGTGCAGTAAAAGTAAAAGTTCGCATTAAAAATAAACATTCTTGTAGCATGGGCATAATTTGTAAACTTTAAGTCCTATCAACGTACATCCAAGGAGCAATATTATAGAGAATTTAATGAATAACAATTGGTCTTTGACAGTTTTAGCGTAGCTTTTACCGTTTTCATAAAAAATGAGAACAACCACGATTTGGGACATAAAAAGGGGGCAAGGGGGGGAAATATTAATTTTTCGATGTGTTTCCATATCAAGATTGAAATACATATATGAAAACTACATTCATGCCAAGTTTCATGCTTTCTTCCGTATGGGACCATATTTCACGTTAAGCACCCTACCTATTTTATTCTAACCCGACGACGTGAACAATAAGCTTAAACGTGCCGCGGCTAGTGCTAAGAATTTTAAAGTTTAGTTAACCTTTTATTCTAACCCGACGAGAACAATCAATGTCTCGCGGCCAGTACCTATGTAGAATTTGTATATTCAAGTTAACCTTTTATTTTTACATGAAAAGAACATTAATTGTTCTGATGTGCAGGTTTCAATACTATTGTTTTCCTGATCATCAACAGATCCTATTTTCAGTGCTAAAAATGAAAGGTGAAACTGAAATAAAGTATTAAATTGCATACAAAAGTTTTTACTCATGCTTTTGGATAAATACTCAGTAAGAATGAGTAAAAACGGATAAATACTCATATTTATCATTCTTACCCAGTAAATACTATTTAGTATTTACTGACCGCCCATCTCTAGTAGCGACAGAGTCTTAGCTAAATCGTCTTTATCCTACGTCCTACCAACATTTACGTAGATAATATTGATAAGATCATACTGTGTCCTTTTGTTGTTGACTGTACCTACCGATGTTGTGTATGCTGAACATGTTATTATAGTTATAAGTTGTTATATCTCAGGTCCTAAGAGGCGTATTAGGAAAATTTTAAGTTTGACCTTCTGCAATACATCTGTGAAAACCGTATCAAATTTCATTCAGTAGTTATAACGTGATACGCGTACAAATATACAGACAGACACGAATTCGAAAAAAACATTTGGGCCCTATAAAGACCCTTACATTTTTCTTAAATGTCTCCTATGTAACTTAACTTAACTTAGCTTTTTAAGGTTCCGAAGTAAACAAGGAACCCTTATAGTTTTGTCATGTCTGTCCGTCTGTCCGTGGATTATCTCAGAAAGAAATCTAGAAAACTGTAATTTGGTTTAGATATACATACATATTTAATACGCGGAGTTAACTGTAGAATAAAATTAGGAAAAACAATTTTTTTTATGGGCCTCCCCTACACCTAAAGTGAGGATGTTTTTTTTTTTTCGATTACACCATCATGTGGGGTATCATTTAATAGGTATTTTAAAAATATTATGTGTATGTAAAGATCTTTTTATTGTTTTAGAAATCCGTTTGCGAAATACTTAACTTTAAAGTGCCAAATTTCGTTAGAGTCAAGCGTCCCCTCGAACAGGAAAATGTTGAAGGGTGGATACATGAAAAAAATTATAATAACTAGCAAATATAATGAACTAGCTTTTGCCCGCGGCTTCGCCCGCGTGAATTTCCCACGGGAACAGTGCTTTTTCCCGGGATAAAAAGTAGCCTATGTGCTATTCCAGGTCATTATCTACCTCTGTACCAAATTTCATCGAAATCCGTCCAGTAGATTTTGCGTGATTGAGTAACAAACATCCTCACAAACTCACAAATTCACAAACTCACATCCAAACTTTCGCATTTATAATATTAGTATGGATTTAAAAGGAAAATTATCACCGTTATGTAGACTTTACACATTAATGAGTAATAGACGATAAACTTACAAAATTGATTTTAGTATGAAAAATGTTCGTCGGAACAATTTTCATTCTTATGATGGCATATACTTATTTTCATTAGTTATATAAAACTGGAAGTAAATATAAGGTTATGTGTCCGCATTCCTACAGGATAGGTACTTTCGGAACCCTACATTGCGCGTGGCCCGACACGCACTTGACCAATTAATTATGATAATGGTAGAGACGTAAATCCGAATAGTTACAATTCGGCATATATCATACATACACTTTTTTATAACTTCTGACTTAGTTGTAAGTAATTTTCTATATAATAAAACTATAACTAGTCTATGTCTGTAAGTACATAGAAGAAGAAAAAATGTATTTGATGCAGTTTTGTATTGCTGAAAGTCTAACTTTTATATCTGGCGCAGGTGTCATCTTGATATTAGAGTCTGAAATACCTATTATTAGTCCGGTCATTCTATGATTTCAGAAAAACTAATTCATAAAGTTTTGAAACTTGTGTTACATATACCTTCGGTTGTGGTGTTCAACGCTCACTACCCTCCCCTGCCCTCCCCCTGACGCTACCCCCCTCTTTACTCTGAAATGTGTCCCCTTTACCGGTTTTTTCACTTTTTCTCGAAAACTATTATAGATACGAAAAAGGTGTCAAAGGCAAAGATGATCCTTATTAAATTCTTAATAAAATATGTCCCATTTCTTATTTTGATAGACTTGACGGTTTACCAGCTAAAAGTTGTGTTTGGGGTACATGTTGTGAAAATGTACCTAAAAAGAGGGGTATTGTTGCAGTTTTACTATTATATCTCGAAAAAGACACAGAATTTCGAAAACATAGTGCTATTAAAAGCTTTAGAGCATTCAATTCTGCGTTTAATGGGACTAAATACATATATTTTGGACCACTCGGTCCAATACTAGTGCTCATCGAAATTGCACAAATCCCACATATATTGTAAATGTGAAAATTAAGATGTATATTTGATACTCAACTACGCAAAATCTACTGAACGGATTTCGATGAAATTTGGTACACGGGTAGAAAAATACCGGGAATAGCACATAGAGTACTTTTTATCCCGCAATTCCTACGGGAGTAGGGCCCCGAGGCGCAGCTATTATAGCATTTTTCATAGGTATGGAAAACTTGCTACGCCCCGGGGTTCCGCTCAGTTGGGAATTTCGGGATAAAATTATCTTATGTGATTTTTTTAATCTTTCTCTATTTGTGTACTAAACTTCATTGAGATCCGTCCAGTATACTTCGTGTGATCGAGTGACAAAAATGTCAAGTTTGTATGGGAAATTTATCATTTATGATAATATATACTAGATGCGCTCCGAGGCTTCGCTCCTGTGAGAATTTCAGAAAAAAAGTAGATTATATGCATTTGTAGGTTTAACTCTACTCGTCTACTAATTTTCGTCGAAATATGCTCGGTAGATTTTGTGTAATTGAGTAACAAACATACTTTTTTTTACGTTTGGATGTCTCGGATGTATGTTTGTTATTCAATTACACAAAATCTACCGGGCATACCTATTTCAACAAAAAATTGTACACAAGTAGAGTTAAACCTAAAAATGCATATAATCTAATTTTTTTCTGAAATTCTCACAGGAGCGCATCTAGTATATTATCATAAATGATGAAGTTCCCATACAAACTTGAAATTTTTGTCACTCATTCACGCGAAGTCTACTGGATGGATCTCGACGAAATTTAGTTTACAAATAGAGAAAGACTTGAAAAATCACATAAGATAATTTTTATCCCAAAATTCCCAACTGAGGGGAGCCCCAGGGCGTAGCAAGTTTTCAATACCTATGAAAAATGCTATATTAGCTGCGCCTCGGGGCCCTACTCCCGTAGGAATTTCGGAATAATGAGTACCCTATGTACTATACCCAGTATTTTTCTAGCAGTATATGAAATTTCATTCAAATCCGTCCAGTAGATTTTGCGTAGTTGAGGATCAAACATACATCAAAACTTTCGCATTTAAAATATCTGTGGGATTTGTGCAATTTCGATAAGCACTAGTATATAAGACAGAGTGGTCCAAAATATATGTATTTAGTCCCATTATACGCAGAATTTAATGTTCTAAAACTTTTAATAGTACTATGTTTTCGAAATTCTGGGTTTTTTCGAGATATAATAGTAAAACTGCAACAATACCCCTTTTTACGTACATTTTCTCCCCATGTGCCCCAAACACAACTTTTAGCTCGTAAACCATCAAGTCTATCAAAATAAGACATGGGACATATTTTATTAAGAATTTAATAAGGATCATCTTTGCCTTTGACACCTTTTTCGTTTCTATCATAGTTTTCGAGAAAAAGTGAAAAAACCGGTAAAGGGGACACATTTCAGAGTAAAGGGGGGGTAGCGTCAGGGGGAGGGCAGGGGAGGGTAGTGAGCATTGAATACCAAAACCGAAGGTATATGTCACACAAGTTTCAAAACTTTATGAATTAGTTTTTCTTCCCCATACATTGATTGCATAGAATGACCGGACTATATACTCGTACAGGGTATCTCTCGAAAAAGTAAGGATTCTAAAATTGAATATTTTATAAACCCTTGGAAATGGACGCGGTGGGGTGTATGTAGCAGATTCACCGTTCTTGCGGATTGGTCATTTACTATGTCGTAGTGGTCAGACGCAGACCGTTTTTCGAGGGCGGAAAATCGTATGTTACGGCTCGGCGCCAGTTTTGTTAACATTATTATGGACCAAGCGAAAACTCATTCGTAAATGGGTACAGAAGTTGCGTAGTACAGGATCAGCCATAAATCAGCCGCGGCCGGGCCTTAGCAGGACTTCAAGATCTGAAGAAGCAATAAGCGAAGTTGACGCTAGCGTTCGTCGCAATCCTCGTCTGTCGATACGTAAAAGAGCATCAGCCTAAAACCATACCAAATCAACGTATCGACAAATTATAACAAGTTATCCAGCTTGAAAGATATCTTGCTTACAGTTTACGGATGTAGTTTTAGCAGGATGGAGCTATAACCCACCCACACTGTAACAGCCACCATGGACCAGCTTCGAGAGTTTTTTTCCTCGAAAATTGATATCCCGCTTTGTTAATATCGCATGGCCTCCACAATCACCAGATTTGACCCCCACGGATTTTTTCTGTGGAAGTACCCGTAAGTACAAAGTTTTCAACAGTATTCCAATGAATATAGCTGAGCTCAAAGAAAATATCCACCACGAAATCATGACTATCGATTCTGCCTTGCTCCGGCGTGTTACGCAAAATGCAATGACGAGATTCTACGAGTCCGTGTGACGTGATGGAGGTCATCTCGAAGACGTCATTTTAAAAAAATGATATCCAAACTTATGATTTTTCAAATACATTTAAAATATTTTTGATAAACATTATAGTTTTTATTTATTTAATTTCAAAATCCTTACTCTGCCGAGAGACACCCTGTATTATTATAACAATAATAAATTCGAGCATAAGTTAGTGTGTGATAGATACATTGTATCCTATATAGACATATGTTGTAAAGTGACGTCTTTGGAGAAAATGCAGCAGTGGAGTTTGTTGCACCGCCTCTTCTCCACTTGCGCTTTGGAGGCGGTGGTAACCATAGCTTTAAGTAATTTTATGACGTCAACTAACTAAAAAACAAGAATGTGACGATTTATAAGTGCTATTTTTAAGCCTATATAAATAAAAATAATTGATTTTGACTTTGACTTTATAATGACGTAAGATTTTTCTCTGGCATTCCTGAAATTTTTCATAATGGATAAAATATAAATGAAATAGGTATAACTGATATAATCTTTCAAAGAATTTATGCAAACCTGCTGTCATATCACCAATTCGCCACGCTTCTTATACCGGATAAGTTTTGATTAAAGTTTATTGGGTTATCGCGTGAACTTTTTATCTTCTTTATAAATAAAATTCCCGGCGATATCAGAATGTTCTCTCTCAAGACATTGACATCCAGTAGGCGGTATAACAGTGTTAAGAAAATCGTTATTGTGTTAATATTTTTATAATTAAAAATTATGATAAAAAGAAAAGTAAAGCTATTAGAAAAATTGTCCTGCAGATCATTTTGTTAAGATTCTTAACAAGAACGTATTTGGAAATTGAAATCGTTGCGAAATGCTATCATAACCTAATCTTTGAGCCATCCAGTCCCGGAGAATCGTGAGGTTTTATTTTTTCTCTATTTTAAAAGGGAGTTTTACTCATGGAAGTAATAAGTACCTTTAAGTACTTACTACTTCCATGGTTTTACTAGACTCTAAAGAAACATCGTGGTACTTAAAGGCAGGGCTTAATGGTAACAAGGCTCATGCTTATACGTAGAATTACCTACAAGTACAAAAATAGAAAAAATTATCACGGAAATATTTTTTAAAATAAGAAAGATTTTTTTTCTTCCGAAACGTTTCTAGTTTAGTTGCTCTTTGTTCCTTTAATGTTTTTATGCTTTACCTTCCTGCCGGTACTTGACATAATACTTGAAAGTTCATGCATTGAAGCTCAGTCCGTTGACGCCTAATCTTGGTCACCACGGGACTGGTTTATTTCTAGCGTATGACACCACGATTTAAAAAAAAAAATTGTCCGTATGGCACTGAGCATTGTGGCACGACTCATCATGTCATTTTCCGTCAGGGCATTCGAGCCGATTTAACTGCTAAGCCGTGTAGATGTTTTACGTTAAAAATTTATTTATTTAACTTCTTTTCAAAAAAATATGTAAATAGCAGACAAAAAAACATTGGTATTTTTTCAGTATTATATTTATGCTAGATCAATTATGTCGACTCATACTTTAAACACAAAAGAACGTAGGTGTTTTATATGGGCTTATAGACAACCTGTCTCATCGCTTACTGTCTCTTTCGATAGAGATGGCAACAGCATTAAAATTCCATATGCTTGTGTGTCCAGGCGCAGCGGCCGGCGCCCACGCATGTTGCTATAGATCACAGAATATAGACCTAGACGAGTTTGGAGTCAGATACCGTTACTTTTGTGTTTCAAAAATAGAACTATATTTTATTTTATTTGGCAGTCCTTAGATCCTTAGTTATTGTTGGAATGTATGTAACTCTCAAAATTTTATTATTTATTAATGTTTTTAATTTTTTAGTTTTATTTTTTTCTCCATTCTAATGCGTTATTGAATATCATACATAGGTATTCACAATCCTCGTTGAAACTTTGTCGCGTTTACATAATAACATTAGTATTTAGTAGGACTCTATATTACAAACTTTTCTTACAAAAGTTTTTAAAACTTAGTTCGATTTAACTAAATAAGTACCTAATTAATTCTCATTAATATTATAAATGAAAAAGTCTGTTTGTATATTTGTTTGTGTAAAAAAATATTTTAAATAAATGATGTAGGTATTTATCATATGGTTGGCAACGTTATTGGCTTGTAAATTTAAACACGCTTATCAGCTTATGCTAACTGATTAAAGCAACAGTGTTTTAATGAATGCAAAACAGGTGAAAAGCAAATGCCTGTGATACATTTTCCATATTTTTTGTCTAATAAAAATGTCTACTGACAAATTAATCAAATGTGTGATGATTGTCGATAATTGACTGTATTCTCGAGTTATAAAGGACTGTGAGAGAGTTAAATATTAAATTTGGTTAATATTTTACTTCCATGCTGGTCTGCGGGAGCGAAGAAAAAACATAAAATGTGCCAGCTGCTTCTCTTCCCGCGCAGATTGTAAAAGTCAATCCAGGGAAAGGGCTTTAAATTGGGGATTCCTCCATTCATAGGCGATGGGCTAGCAACCTGTCACTATACCTGAATCTCCATTCCATCAGAGAGCCCACAATTTAGCTAAGCGTGGCCTTCGAGTCTCACGACTCTTGGCTCTGTCTACCCCGTAAGGGATAAAGACGTGATTCTATGTAATTTATGTTAATATTTTATAATTTTTCTGCAATTTTCTGATATTATCTATACATATAATAAAACAGTAAAAATATTTTGTCTGTACATTTAGTATTTTTGACTAAATGGATAGACGGACACTCAAAAAGATAAATAGAAAGCAAAAAAAATTTTTTGGAATTTCTTGTTTGTCTGTCTGTCTGTATGTATGTACGCGTTTCACTCAAAAACTACTGGACGGATTTGAATGAAACTTTTTTTGTATAGATTTTGAAAACTGGAACACCTGATGAAGAACCATAACAGAACAGCTAAACCATAAGAAATATGGAAATGGTGCCTTAACAAAAGTCGTTCAACCTGATGAGCATTTTCTGCTGACGTATAAAAAGTGAAGATCTGGAACATCTGATGAAGAACTGCAAGAGACCAGCTACACTATAACATATATGGAAATGGCGCCTTAGCAAAAATCGTACAACCTGATGAGCATTTTCTGCTGACATATAAAAATTGAAGATCTGGAACATCTGACAAATAACTCCAAGAGACCAGCTACACTATAACATATATGGAAATGGAGCCTTAGCAAATCTTGAATAATCTGATGAGCATTTTCTGTAGACGTATAAAAATCGAAGATCCGAAACATCTGAAACTGTTTGGAACACAAAAAGACTTTTCATCTAAGCGTAACTCACGCGGGCGAAGCCGCGGGCGACAGCTAGTTATCAATAAAATTTGAAAATGTATAACAAATTCTTCCGTTACTACCTGAGTGACTGACAGACAATGCACCAAAAATGCACAGCTAAAACTACAGGACGTAGGAAGCTGAAATTTGACATGTAGGTTCCTTAGGGAGTGTAGAGGTGCATTAAGAGAGGATTTCTCGAAATTTCCACGGGAACAAAGTCCCGGGCCCATGCTAGTTAATTAATAATATCTTAACTATTAAAAAGCTTAACTATTCTGTCTGCCATGAAAAAGTCTCCTTACTCTCCAACCATAAGTAAGACATTATATTAGACTAGCTTTTGCCTGCGACTTCACCCACGTGAATTTCCCTCGGGAACAGTGCTTTTTCCCAGGATGAAAGGTACCCTATGTCCTTCTCAGTACTTCTAACTATGTGTCAGCGAAATTTCAGGAAGATTGGTTTAGTAGATAAAGCGTGAAGAGGTAACCAATAAACAAACTCACTTTCGCATCGTATTTATAAAATTAGTTAGGATTCGGATATATATGTACTAGCTCTTAAAAATCCTGTCTACAAAATTTCAACGTTCAACGTTTCTACGTTCAGTGGTTTAGGCTCTGTGTTGATATGTCAATCAGTGTCCTGTTTTATAATTTTTAAGCCTAAAACTAATTTAACAAAGACTTGCACTTTGACGATTGCTACGTTTAGTCGAATGAGGCCGAGCTACAATTTATGTTCAACAAGGGATATACGAGTAGGTAGTCTTGCTCCAGATAAGCAGCAACAAAGGCATCATTGTGCGATCTATCGATTCTACCGGTATCGATTCTAGTGTATCAATACCTAGACTTTTAAAAGTGCTCACTACTATTGCTATGTAGCAAAATGCACTATTATTGAAAACCCATTGAGACACGATGACGACTGGAAATGAGCAGAATCGACACCAAGGAAGAGGAACTTTGAAGTGCTTACATAGATCAAATAAAGGAGAACGCAAAAAATGGAGGTCAAATGGATGTACTGAAAGATATTAAGGCATGGAAAACACTCCAACGACTAGATTACTAGAACAACGTTCTTTATATAGTTACTAGCTTTTGCCTGCGGCTTCGCCTGCGTAAATTTCCCATGGGAACATTGCTTTTTCCTGGGATGAAAGGTACCCTATGTCCTTCTCAGTACTTATGCAACTAAATTTTAAAGCGTGAAGAGGTAACAAACAAATAAACAAACTCACTTTCGCATTTATTAGTTAGGATTAGGATACTTGAATGAACTAGTTGCGCACCAAGTTACGCTTCTGTGGGAAATCAAAATAAAATTAGCCATATTCTATTCGACTCTATCCGTATACCAAATTACATCAAAATTTTCGCAGTGCCTCGATATGTTGATGTTTGTTATACAATCACGACTCCACAGCTTGGTAGATTTGAATTTAAGGCATAGAATGAATAGACTAACGTTCGACTTCCAGTTCAACTTAACATTTTAGTACTACCGCTGTTTCGCAAGAACTATACTCGAAATAACTTCTTTCATCACTGTTTGGTAAATTGTAACAATAACTTTTCAGATATTGACATTTTTTCCAATTCTCAGATGGCTACTTAAAGCAAAGTTTGTACAAAATTGATTATGAAACAAAAGTCTTAACCTTGTCTTCAATGAAATGTGTAACTTTATTTTATTTTTATTTTATTCTTGTTGAATTCTTTTTTTACAGGATATAATTAATGTACTTAATTGTGATGTGCTGCTATTTAATAATCATCTAGTTTGTTCACACTTTTTATACATATTCGGCACTGTTGGGTCTATAATATATAATGTACACTGTTTTGTAAAATTTTCTCTTCTTTTGTTTATGACTGTTTGTGCCAAAATGCCAAAAAAAAAAAGTAGAAAACCCTTGAATATCATATACGCTATAGCGAGAATGGAGCCAGCGCTGCTAGCTCCATTACTCCATACTCATACGTGAGTATGATGAATCGATTCTAAAGAAGTATGGCCTGAAAATCAGCTAGGTAGTGGGTTCAAAATTCTAATTCCACAATCGCTTGTGTATGATGATAATGCTCATTGCTAAGTGCGACGTGGGTTGATGTCGACTTGACCGGAATAACGTGATGTTTGCAGCAATTTGGTTCAATAAGTAGCTCATGTAGGTGAGGCGGCCATTATTTTTATACTCGTTACATAGTAGCAAACTACACAGTAAGTAAACAATGTGGTCCAGCTGAGCAAACGTTGAATTTTATGGTAGAAGACAAAGTATTTTTTTTTATTTATATCACTTTTTAATAGCACTTTAAAATCGTCGTTTAATTAATAACTAGTTAACGTCAACGATTTACCTACAGCATACTATTAATTATTCTGTGCCTACAGCTAAGTTTATTACCGCCACCAAAGCGCAAGTTTAGAAGAGGCGGCGGCGCAACAAGCTCTAAGCTTTTTGGTTTTTGAAATAGTTCTATTTGTGGTGGTTGAACATCAGAACTCGCTTCTGCTACAATCATATCATCATCCCATTATATGTCTGTATCCATACTAATATTATAAATGCGAAAGTTTGGATGTGAGTTTGTGAGTTTGTGAATTTGTGAGTTTG
The DNA here is from genome assembly GCA_018467065.1 of Ephestia elutella. Taxonomy (NCBI): domain Eukaryota; kingdom Metazoa; phylum Arthropoda; class Insecta; order Lepidoptera; family Pyralidae; genus Ephestia; species Ephestia elutella. Next base: position 5,381,332 of record CM031575.1, read on the forward strand.
TGAGTTTGTGAGGATGTTTGTTACTCAATCACGCAAAATCTACTGGACGGATTTCGATGAAATTTGGTACAGAGGTAGATAATGACCTGGAATAGCACATAGGCTACTTTTTATCCCAGGAAAAAGCACTGTTCCCGTGGGAAATTCACGCGGGCGAAGCCGCGGGCAAAAGCTAGTAAGTAACAAGTATTAACTGTAATTATTATTAATGTATTAAGTTCGCAACCTGGAGATACGACGTCGAACGAAATTTCAAGACGTGATTTCTAGAGTTGCAACTTTGAAGTGGAACTGGGCTGGGCATCTGGCTAGAAGGAACGATGGAAGGTGGAGTGAAGCTGTTACCGAGTGGTACCCCCGAAATGGAAAACGGAGTGTAGGGCATCCGGCAGCTAGATGGGTCGACGAAGTTAAGAATATTGCTGGCAACAACTGGAGTAGGATAGCCCAGGACCGAGAAGGTTGGCGTAGACAGAAGGAGGCCTATACCCAGCAGTGGGTCACGGAAGGCTGTGGATGATGATTAACTGTATTCATTAGCTGTGATCCTATCTCGTTGATATGCAGATGAAATTTTAGCTGGTAAGAGGAGTAGGATAGCCCAGGACCGAGAAGGTTGGCGTAGACAGAAGGAGGCCTATACCCAGCAGTGGGTCACGGAAGGCTGTGGATGATGATTAACTGTATTCATTAGCTGTGATCCTATCTCGTTGATATGCAGATGAAATTTTAGCTGGTAAGAGTAAGGCATTATCTGGGCCTACCATCCCAGGTATACATGATGAGTTTTCCCAGCTCTCATTTGTAATAAAATTGGTAAGTAGGCGTTGCGTGACTTTAACTATTGTGAAGAACACTTTAACTATTGAAATGTCAGTTGAAATGTTCTCCTGTCATACTCGTATCAAATACTATATAAACTCTAGCGAGTTAGTATTAGCTCATATTTACTCCGACCTATAAAGTTAGAATTTTTTAATGATTTAGATGGTTTGGGCATGTTGAGAGGATGGATGAAAAGAGATTGACGAAAGGTATTTATAATGCAGAGGTGAATGGAAGAGTTGGTCAAGGTCGACCTCGAAGAACTTAACCAATTCATTGTGGTTACTTGATCACAAACATAACATGTTTTATTATATTATTATTTTTTTACTTATATTTTATTTTATTTTTGACTGTACACAATCTAGTGTATGTATAAAGTTAATGAATAGCCCCTCTGGCATGCTAGGCGACCAAGACTGTTTCATGAGTTTCTTTCGGCATTTCTTCTCAGCAGTGGTCGTTCCGAAATGCTAGTAGTTTGTAGCTTTGAGACATAAAATATTATGATTAAATAATTAGTTATCGACGTGAAAAAGAGCCTTCTTTGAAGGCCAAGTTTCAATAAAAAAATTTGACTTTGACTTTGACTTTGAACGCACTCCAACCAGATTGCGGATATTAGGAGCACCCATAACCGGAGAGCATGTATGCAGAGAGTGATGAGTGTAGAGGAAGCAAGAGAGATCTGGGGCCCTATTTTTGAAAGTGTGACTCACCAAAAAAGCGTGAGCCGAATGATTTTTCATTCGATATACTTTATTCCGTATTTTTGAATTGTCTATGTCGAATAATTCGCAACGAGTGGTCTAGACCATTCGTAAACTTATGATTTGGTAGTCGAACGTTTTTTACGTCAAATCATGAATGACATAGACAACCGGATACGGATATAGATGGAGTATATTAGAATTTCATTTTTGCGTTCCGTTTAACGCTTACGTTCTCTTTGATTGAAAATTTACGAACATTTTTTTTACGATTCATTACCGATTCGGTTTTCGTTGCGTAGAGTTGAGTAGAAATTGTTTCTCGCATTATTTTCATGTCACTGGCAACATTGCTAGACGAGTGATTTCAAAAATACGGCTTTTATGTTTTTAGTGACATAGTCGGACGAGTGCGACATAATAGTCTATTCGTTTTCGGCGGTATGTCATACTTTCAAAAATAGGGCCCCTGTAAGGATCGTAGCAGGTGGAAATCGCTAGTCTCTGTCTACCCCCACGGGAAAAAGGCGTGATAATATGTATGTATGTATGTATTTTTTCAGTCTATGCTCCCAATACTTATATCGTCTCTCATACAGTTCATCCTTCTCCTCTCTCAACAACAAGTTATTACAGAATTATTGTATGTGTCACAAAAAGTTTTTAAAATTATGGTAAATCCTAATATTTTCCAGTAAAACCAAAGATTTGTAAATCTACAGTAAATTACACTCGTTATCATTTTTATTTACTCGATAAATCTTTACTTAGCTTAAGACCAACACAAAAGTGCGAGCGAGAGAGAGAGTTACGTTTTTCTATCGAGTAAAGTTTGGATGGAACACTCATAATTTAACAAAACCCTGTAAAAATGTCGTGTCGGTTTCAGAAACTTGAAATAGGTATATCAAAATGTAATATATACCAACAACATTAATAAAACCTAACATTTAGGAAAATTAATTGGCAAAATCCCAAAAAAAAAAATTTCACTTCAAATTATTAAATCCATTTGGCAACTCTTGTTGGTAAATCTTCAGATTTACTAGTAAAACCTAAGATGGACCAGTATACGGTTTTTTTATGGTACCATATAAATTAGCATATCTTGTGCGTAATTATCTACTTAATTAATGAGAAATCTCACACACTGATGTAAAGTAACAACGTTGTTTTGGATATCTGCTAATAGCAGACGCAGTTAAACAAACACAAGTGTAGAAAAGATTACCAAAAGATAGAAACAAATTCCGAAAATATTCCGAACTGGGTCGATTTTGACGAGTCGAGAGTAATGCACTTTCGAGCATGGCGCTCGGGTGCAAAATAGAATTATAGAGTAACCCATACCACAGAATTAATATAAGTACTACGTACCCATACACAAAAATGTAGGTTATCAATATCAACCATATCATATGTAGGGGACGGGTGACATATTTCGGTGAATTACCTTTTTTTCGACGGCACACACATTTTAATTTTTTTTTTAAATCGGGAGACATTTTGGGGCGAATGAGCTTTTTTCACCCCTGCACATTTTTTGATATATTTATGAGTAAATATGGAAACAAAGAGCGATTTTGCTCTTGCTGGGGACAGCGGGTGACAGCGGGATAGACAGACTTGAAAGCGGGATATATGAGCGATATACATAGAGTATTACAGCTGATTTGTTAAGTTATATCTATACTTATTTTGACTTTCATTAGTAGCCTTGATTTAAAAAAATCATTGTTGATTTTCAAACTCTTCAAATTAAATATTGTGGTAGATGAACGATGTGATGATAAAAATTCGTGAGCGTCGCGGCCGAGAGCGTGGCGGAATGAGGGCCTAACGGCCGGACCCTAATAAACGGGGGTTTCCCGGTTTTGGAGATTATAGTGAAATAAACCTATTTAAAATTTTGTTAACTTTGTTTTTATTTATGTATGTACCTATTAATCCTAACCATTGAAAATTAAAACGCTTTGAAACAATCAGTAGTATCTTATCATAATAATTACATATCTTTGTTCTTTACGAGTGATATATTTTATTAAACTAGCTTACAATGATTGCCACACAGAAGATAGAATGCGCAATGTCTGGCAGAAATCACAACTTTGGGCCTTTGGGTGATAACACGGCCTTGTTCATTTTATTAATTTAATAGTGTTATGTTTGGTACACAATAAATTGTCAAATTTAATCATATATTAGTTACATAAATAATTTATCATTAAACAAAACTGAGTGACTTTCGACTTATCAGATAACGGGAAAAGTAAACAAGTTTGCAATAGAAAAATAGAGAGCTGTTAGTTAACACTGTTTACTTGCGTGCTAAAAGAGGTCTCTTTCAGTTCAACAGTTTATTTGTGTTTATATATTTTAACAGAAATGTATCGAACACATGTTGATGATAGTTGGCACACGTGTAGAGCGTGTTATATGGAATCCCGAACTATCCCGCAATTAACTCCACCCACTCCACAGTAACATTATAATGCCAATGACCCAGTAGAGGAAACAATTTGGACTTACCGTTTGTTACGAACAATGCAGTAAATACAAGGAGTATTAGTTAAAAAAAATAGTTATAATAAGGTCTTACCTCCCGCCAATATACCATGTCGAACATTGTAGTTCAGATTTTCAAAGCAAATATTCAAGGAATATTCCGACGACGTGGAAGTCGTTTCTTGCGACTCGTCGCTTACCATTTTGAAAATTGATCACACACTCACTAAACAATAAATAGTGCTTCCATCGCGCTACCGAACAAAGAATCGCGACGTACACAAAGAAGCTCGCAGGCGGGCGGTACTGCGCAAGAGTTTCTGACAACTGGACGGGATATTATCGGTCGTTCTCCCCACCACCAGATGTGCGTTTGTTCATGTGTCACTGATATACTATGACAGTAGATACTCATTCGTTATCATACTTATTACGTCTATCTATAGATGAGTTTAATTAGTATTTTTATCAGTACCTTTTGTTCCAAACAAAGCGAGCGCGAACCGCGGCGGAGGTCGCGAGTCGCGGTGTTGAAGGAAATAGCCTTCGGACGTGCGAGGAAACAGTTTTCTAACTCTTCATTTGTAGACTAGACAAGTATAAGGGATTTCTGTAAATAAAACTAGACAAATTAAATAGTAGATTGCTTTACTAGGGTCGGATGAAAGCAAAGGCATACCAGCGAGGGCGGCTATAGTCCGAGTATGCATTGACGTCAACATCCGATAATAAAACCAGTATGAGGAAGCTTACCCAAAAAAAAAATTTACCCGACCCGACAACCCTTGACAGAATGTCTTGGCGCCAAAGAATTAGGAGAGCCGACCCCACCTACTGGTATGTGGAAAAAGGCAAATAACAAGAAGCAGATACGTATTTGAACTCCGTTTTTTCTATTATATAAACAATCTTACCATGTCTTTTTTATTATTTTATAACAATGTAACATAAATTAAAATAGACTTTTTAGGAAATTACTTTCGTAGTTACTAATAAATGTAGAATGATTACGTTTGAATTAATATTTGATAGATAGATAGATAGATCAACACTTTATTACCCATTTACAGAAAAGAAATACATAGTAACAAAAGTAACAAAAACATTTTAAATGAGCGCAAAGGCTATTTGATTTATTTTCAACAAAATTCTACAAAAAGTACTGAGAAGTTTGTTTACATAATAGGACAAATAAGAAAAAACGGAGTTTAAACATCTCAGCCCCATTCGTTTGCTTGAAATAGACCAGTAATTTAGACCTCACCGGAAATGGAACCCGGGACTTTCAGAGTGTGAACTAACCCATTAATTAAACATTACACCACAGTCCCCTCATAGGTACGAAGAGCAGTTTTCTAGGCATATACTCTTAGGTGTCCATTGTCCTTCTTCTACCACTAACCGACCCGAAGTTGTGCGATTTTCATCTGCGAACTGGTTAATGGGTGTCCCTGGTCGGTCCCCCTCTCCTGTAGCTCTCGTGTGCCCCTCTCGTGTCTTGAGTAGCATCACAGATTAAATAATAGTTACTGGTAGCACAGAGTAATTCGAGTACTCCTTTTGTTAACCTTGCAGCGTTAGTGATTGACTTATCTAGCCCATTGTCCATGGTCAGTTCCTCTCCATTTTCGGTGTCATCAGAGTGCCTTACGCGTAAGGGTTACTTAAAAAGTATAAAGATAAAAGCTTTAACTTCACAAACTCTACACCGTAGTCAAACGTCTTGGCCATTTCACTACTGTCATATAAGGTAAAAAAAATATTCACTGTTCTTTAATTACTCTTCTGCTTTAATATAATTCTTGTATTAAAAAAACGACCAATCCACATAAGTATTTTGACTAAGGTGTAGAGCTTGTGAAGTTAAGACTTGGTAGAGTTACGGGGCGTGTAGAGTAGCTCTACATAAGTCTTTTTGTCAGTGCTAGCCATATGGTCTCGCCTTTTTAATATTTTACATGAAAATGAGTCATGACCCAGATAAACCTACCGTCCCATATATAGGACAGTTCAAAAAATAAAAATTATCAAACTACCCACAAAGTTAACAACAAGGTTTCATGTTTCGCAATGAGGTTGGAGTGCTTTGTCATACAAAAAATATATATCAAGTTTTTATTAGTATACTTATTTATAATTATTTCACTGAAAATTGAGCAGTAACAGTACATGGCAGATTTGATGAGACAGAGGTATGGATAGCTTTTTTTTATTTAATATTAGTAATCAAATTTAATATTTCTTATGTTTTGAATAATGTATTCAATACTTTATATAAATAAAATATTCTAAAATATTTCGTTAAGTGGTAAGAAAACCCTTGTAGATATTGGTGTCCTATTTAAAGGACAGTAGGATAATAAGGGTAATTTATGTTTCTAGGCAGTTAGCTGTACAAACATTTTACAATATCTACTCGCCCAAAATGTGTGGAACAGTTTTTTTTTGAGATTTCAGATTCGGTCCCATACAAAAAGTTGCTCATATTATTGAGTACTTTCACCCCTTGAGATAATGCAGGTGTTTACCCAAACACCCAGTGTATAAAGAAAAAAAACTTGATTGTTCACTTAGTTCCCTCTTCGAAGGATAGAGATCTACTAAATGTACCCGGGGTTTACGAAGTTCCTTGTGACTGTGGAAAGAGTTAAGTCGGTGAAACTGGCCGCAATGTAGCAACGAGGCTGAATGAGCACATCAGGACCATGAAGAAGCTGGACAGCGGATCCTATTGGAGACTGCGGGGCCAGCGGCATCGCCCAACACACATTGGAGTCGAATGTAACGTGTGATTTACGGTTCGACAAGGCCATTGTCTTACCTAGGGAAAAGGGTCTTGTTCCTCGGGAAATAAGAGAGGCCAAACTTCAATAGAGGTATGGGCTGGGCATTACCCCCAACTTGGAAACCGGTCCTTCAAATAAATGATAGCCTGAAGCATACAAACATAACAAACGTAGTAGAAGCTATAAGCTTTTTCTACACGCGGGCACCGTCACCAAGTTCAGACGATGGAGAAGAAGGATCAACAATACAGCAACAGTATCCTCCGTCTCAGCCCTCCGCCCCCAGCCCCATTAGCATGGCGGCGCGGGCAGCTGCGCGGGCGATACGCCAGCTGTGGCTCTTACACCGGAGATGATCATGATCAGGTTGTTAGCAACAGCTAAGCCCTTCAGGTATGAGTTGGGTTGGTGCTACACTGATGGGATATGCTTTATGGATGGAGCCTTTCAGGGTGTCACAACCATATGTGGGACCCAAAATATAAAGGCCTTGGTTAGGGTGCTAGTGTAGTACGTAGCTTTAGTGAACGTCAACGTTGTATTATTATTCTTAATTCATTTTAGTTTATAGTAGATTTCTTAAATAAATGTCTCATTTTGACTATATTGATTCACACCTTACATACTACCTAATATACTATATATAAATTAAAAAAGGACAGGAAAGGACAGGCTTTTCCGGAAAAACCGTCAAGTCGATATTTTTTTAAATTTTTTATAGGTTTGTATTTTAGAGGTATCTTAAATAAATAAAACATTTTTTTTTAATTTTTAAGAAAAACTAATTTCAGGCTTATCTGGGTTAAGTGCGACTTTTGCCATCATCTCCACAAACCTTGATGTTTTTTTTGAAGTGCAATAAATTGCAAAAAAAATTTTTGGAAAATTTATACTTGATAAATAAATAAGTAACTATAGACATAAGCAGATATTTCGGACTCGGGAAAGGAATTTTCACTCAGATAAAGTTGCGGGCTAAACATAGTGTTTTATACCCGGTATGGTGTAGCCACGATGAGTCATGCTGGTGATCAAATCACGCAGGTGTTCAAATAGTGTTACTTATATGTCGGAATAACACATATCAACATCAGAATCAGAATCATCATCATGGGTTCAGGGGGGCCAAGCTCACAATGGATAACCAGAGCGGTAACACAGTACAGGTACTTCAACAACAGGTTAACGTGAAAAAACCGGTGCCGGCATTAGACTCAGATCAAAATAACTGTCAGGATGAGGGTATTTCCAAAAATCACATACACAGGCACTGTACCGCGCCACAAGCAAGACTGTCCCGCTATATATAATGTCATAATGATCGCAAGTTGATTTTATTACAAAGAGATCCCTCTCTTTGTAATAAAATCAACTTGCGATCATATAATATAGAAGTATATATCATATAATATAATATAGGTAAGTGACAGTGTCACTTTGACACATTTCCGACGAGTACCGTCTTGAAAACTGTTTTAAACCATTGATTAATTAACAAAATAAACCACAGTGAATTTAATTAATGTAAATGGTCCGACACATATTTTATCAATATACTTACTATTTCAGACTATCGTTAATATATCCTAACTAATACTATAAATGCGAAAGTGAGTTGGTTTGTTTATTTATTACCTCATCACGCTTTACTGAACCGAAAGTCATAAAATTTTGCATATTTAGTCAGGGGTCCAGAGAAGGACATAGGCTATCATTTATCATTTATCCTGAGGGATCAACATAAGCGCGGGCGCAGCCGCGGGCGAAAGCTAGTCAATCAATAAATCTTCCTGAAATATTGCATACATAGTTAGAAGTACTGAGATGGACACAGGGTACCTTTCATTCCGGGAAAAAGCACTGTTCCCATGGGAAATTCACGCGGGCAAGGTAATGCAAAAGTAAGTTTGATTGTTTTTAATCGCTTCACGCTCTATCTACTGAATCAATCTTCCTGAAATTTGCAACACAATAGTAAAGGTACTGAGAAGGATATAGGATACTTTTTTCTCAAAATTTCCATGGGAGCATCAAAATCAGGACAGTGTAAGATAACTCGTAAACGTATTTTAAGAATATTGACATAGAAACAGCCCATCAAGAATCTCTTCAGTTGTAAATAATTAATATATTAGTAGTAAAATTAACTACAAAAGGTATTCACAATACATTATTAATCTAACTGCCTATTTTGTGTTACAAATGGCAAAATTAATCAATAATATTTACGATATATCTTAGAATATCTAAGACTAAAGACATGTCCATTCTGCCATATTTATTACATACATACATACATATTATCACGCCTTTTTCTCGTGGGGGTAGGCAGAGACTAGCGATTTGCACCTGCTACGATCCTTACAGATCTCTCTTGCTTCCTCTACACTCATCACTTTCTTCATACATATTCTCCGGCTATGGGTGCTCCTAATATCTCCCTTTTTAAGGAGGTCCGCAATCTGGTTGGAGTGCGTTCTTCGAGGTCGACCTTGACCAACTTTTCCATTCACCTCTGCATTATAAATACCTTTCGTCAATCTCTTTTCATTCATCCTCTCATCATGCATGCATATTTATTAGAAGAGTGTTGCGAACTCCTTTATAATGTAATTTTTTTTTAAATGTCTATGTTCTTCTTTTTGTTTCTTAGTTGTGATTTTTTTCTCTCTGGTCATGTTTTTGATTAGAGCCAATAAAATATGGTAAAGTGAAGTTATTTTCAATTATAAATAATAATATATATTTAATCGGCGCCTATTAGTTCTTTACATTTTACTAAAAATAAATATGAACTAAGTTGTGAAATTAAGAATACTTTACATGTAGAAAAATATTATTTTCGTTGCATATATATACATTATTATCGGGATTTCGATTCATGCTTACCGTCAAATTGTCATTGGAACTAACCAATACGTAAACGTCCATTTATTTATTTTATTTAAAAACTTTATTGCACAAATTATATATACTGCACCCTACACTTATCACTTTTCTCCTTTCATAAAAAGGTTGGCTGGAAGAAATTGCATTTGCAATAAGCACCTTTGCGCTCATTTATGTATTTACTTTTTTTTACAACTTTGTATGTTATTTTATGGTGCAATAAAGTGTTAATCTATCTACAAAAAATATGTCAAATAGTATGGTCTATTATCGTTCGACTAGTCCTACGGTCTAACGATGCAGGGAATTGGTTCTCTAATGAATCTCAATCGCCTTCAAATATTCCACCAGATGGCAGCACCTACGAGTAAGGACTGACGTCTGTCAGATGGTATAACGCTGTCAATGTCATAAGGTTAATTTTTAAATTATGTTTCGAAACTGGGGGCACTGTCAAAAAGCGAAAGCAAAGCACTTCGAGCTCGCGCTCGGGTGCAATATTTAGGAAATGGATAATTTCTGTTTTATCAAAGTGGTTTTTTAGCTTTTTGCCCCCATGAGCTTTTTCTTCTAAAAGCACGGTAGACATTTTAACTGCTTCTGTTAGAAGGACTAGAGACCACGCTGTAGCCAACTTTGTCACCCCGCGAGAGGAACTACCCCCTGGCCATGACCTGCCTTGGCCGCCACCGATAAGGCCGTAAAAGTGGCGGAACACTTATCGGGAGCAATTTGATCGTTGGAATGGCATCGACACGCTAAGAAGAAGAAGAAGGACTTATAAAATTGAAACAAGATTATATAAGTTTTTAATAAATTATATTCACAGAAAACCATTAGAAATAAATAATCGTTCAGCAGTACAATAATCCACCCTATGAGATGAGAGTACATATGTCAAAACACCATGAAGCTACATTTCCTATTAGATCTTATTCTACTAAATAATAATTATAAATTAGATTTTTCGAAGTTCTATTAAAAATGAAATAATATATCAGATGTTTAGATGGATGTTTGTTAATCTATAATAATGATTATACTGGACGGATTTAGATGAAATTATATACATGGGTAAAGTAAAAATCTGGAAATATTTATTTCTAAAATCCCGTCCGAACCGGCTCTACTAGAAACCAATTTTTTGTTCAATGGTAGATACAATTAATTATGGTAAAATATTTTTTAAACTTGTAGATACTGATTTTAATACGTGAAAGAGTAGTATTTTTTCGTGTGGGAGAGAATAATACATGTATTTACGTGAGGTGTGTATGTCTAGTATTAAAAAAAAATATAAATGTTAAAAACACATTATAATTTAAATTTAAAAGGAGAGTAAAAGGAAGAAGTGATTGATTCTTGCGAATTTGCCTACAGGTTGTGTGAATGTTGTTAAAATTTCCCAAGAAAAATTAAGGAATTGAATATATAAGAATAGATCATACACATAAAGCCAGACCAGCTAGCCAAAGTAAGTTTCCTAGTTAGGTAATAGATGGTTAAGTAAATACAAGTATTGCAGTTTGTAACCTACCCTATTTTTAATGCTGTCCTGCATAAAAATCTTTAATTGTGTATTCAGTTAGGTAATAGATGGTTAAGTAAATACAAGTATTGCAGTTTGTAACCTACCCTATTTTTAATGCTGTCCTGCATAAAAATCTTTAATTGGTATTCTAGAAAAAAGTAAATGTTAAATTACATAAACATCAGATCCATAACCTTAACTCTTATTTTAGTGTAACATAACAATGGGTTAGTTTAAATTATTATTTAACATTTTTCAGATCTAGGAAGATAGTAAAATTGCCACAAGTCAGTCTTCCTAAAGGCAAAGGCACAAAATTGGTACTGTTTTTGTGCGCATAAGTACATAACTGCTACCAAGAAACAAAAATATTCTAAAATCTATGCGCAAACCATTTTATTGGCTCTTGTCATATTTATTATGTTTCTTAAAAAAAAAATACACTCTATACAATTTAATTTAAAGTTTCCTGATATCTTTAAATAACAATTTAGTTTAAACGTAGCAGCTATGTACGAATTAAATTATAAATATTACCTTTCTAAAAATTACTGATACAGCTAACTATAATTTTACTAACTAATCTAGTTCACATAAATCAAAAATTCAACACGATAGGAACGATAAAATAATTTCGGTGTTATTTGAAGTTTTGTGGATTATAAAACAAATTGCAGTCAAGATTATTAAATTTTAAAACAAAAGACAGTCAACTAGGTATGTCAAAAATAAATATATTGTTCAAATAATTCATTAATGAGAACTGTACATAAAATTGTCTACTTATTTGTTAACTAAATTATTCATTTATCTACGCGCTTACACCCTACAAGAAATTATAAAATATTTTAATTTACAAAAGTCCTAAATAAAACTAAAATTCCATACAATCGCTTGCACGTGTAAATGCTGTGTAAACACTCTCGATCTTGGCTATTACAATTTATTGTTATGTCAACTATTAGAAATCATAATTATTTAAATGGTGGCGTGGTCTTTAATGTTTCTTTCATTGCTCTTTCTTATAATACTCATACACAATAATGCTTTCTGTAAATTGGTTTTAAATGCAGAATAGCATTATTGGAATCTTTTCTGCTTATTGGCCTGAAAATATAACTAACTAACTGTTAACTGTTGTTATTAACTGTTTTTAATAGTCATTAAATTTTTAATATTTTGTGTTCATGATAGATCAAGATTGGTAGTTGTAGGCCACATTATTTATTTATATATTTATTAGCTACTTATTCTAATGTCGAAATCCCTATGTCGGAAACTGTGTCATTCGGCTACTATTTCGCACCCAGTAGGCAGGCAGTAAGGTCCAACACTTACAGATTTTATACAAAACAAAGAACCTCAAACTCAGAGAGATTCTAGTCAATTTTTGGCCAAGTCACACAATAATACCTAAAATATCACTTAAAGCTACGAAGTTACTTGTTCAATTAATCTTAACTAAGTAACTGCCATTTAAGTCCGATGCCCGACAACGAGAATGTTCGAATTCAACTACTTTTTTCCATGATCAATCAAAATGGTAGGCCACATTATTAGCTACTTATTCTAACGTCTAAATTCCTATATAAAGAAACTGTGTCATTCTAGTTGCACGTCGATAACTGACAGGAGGTGGTGCAGGCAGAACAGACCCAAGCCTCCGCTTGAAGATACTACAATCTTAGTACCGGTAGCCACTCACCGCCCCGCACTCATTTCAAATACCGCACCCCACCCCGCACTTTGTTGTAGACATTAATGACACTCGCATGAGGGCTTGCGCGTGATAGGCACATTTTTCGCGCGCTTTTGCTTGATTACCAGGACACGCAAGTAGCTCTACTAAATTAACACACATTTGCGCGTGTACAAACGTCATTTGCCTATATATGGAGTGTCCGGGGTGTGCCGGAGGCCAAGAGTCACAGTGTCGCCGCGCCACCTCAGTTGGTTGGTTCACCTCTTGTTGAGGCGGTACCAGAGCGCGGTGGCTGTGAGCAGATGCATGAGCACGGTGATGGACAGCACGAGCGCCATGTTCCCGGCCACGTCCACCTCCGCCATGTCCATCTCCTTCAAGAACTTGCTAGGCGTTATGTAGTGGCAGTAAACTGGAAATTATAGAAATACAATAAAAACTAAAAATATTTTAATCACATTTATAGGATTATATAACTGGGAGTCGGAGTCTCCTTTTAAGCTGTCAAAGGTGCCTGTTGCCAGAGGATCCCTGGGTAGACAGAGCCAAGAGTCGTGGTCTCGACCGAAACATTTTTCTGGATAGTGGGACTTATTGATGGATTGGAGATTCGAATGGACAGACTGTCAGCTTATTGCCTATGAGAAGAATGCCCAATTTTACGTATCCTCCTTTGCCGGATTAACATGCCTTCCGAAGCATGGAGCCCATCCCATGACCGACCATTCAAAAGTTGCTTAACCGACACTATCGCACGCCGAGCGCACAAACAACTGCCCCACCGCGCTCCTTAAAGGAAAAATACCATTGATAGAATCTTATCAGATATTTTTTTCCACGAGTATTGATTTATCGTGTACCCAACAGCGTGCGCTATCAAATATCTTCAGTAAAAAATCCAACCTTGGTTAAAAACAATCCTCAACTAACTAAAGTACAAGGTTCTCGATAATACCTAGCTGTTATCAAAGTTAATGTAAGGAATACCATAGGATCGAGGGAACATTCATTCAAGCTTCTCTTCCCACGCAGTTTGTAAAGCGTGTGGGCTTTAAACGCATTCTTCTATTCATAAGCAATATGCTAGCAATCTGTCACTATATCTAAATCCCCGTTTATATAAATAAGCCCACTATTCTTGGCTCTGTCTACCCCGTAGGGGATATAAACGCTATTCTGTATCTGTCTCATTTAAAAAGTTACGATTTGTTGAGATTTTTTATGGCATAATGTTAGGATTTGAGATGCTTCCATAGAGGCTTTTGATTTTAAATATGTTTTTTCATTTTATTCTCCTGAATCTGAATCCTGTACAGTTAATATTTCTATCTACCGTGTTATTCCGATTCCTGTGGTTAGGTGTGGGTTTGATGTTTTTCACGTCGTCTAAAGGCATCTAAAAGACTTTACGACTACCGCCACATGGCGCCATCGGCAAATGTATTCACACTAGCAAACAAAACCGTCAAGCTTGTGCAAATTTTCTCACGATGATTTCTTTCACCGGAAACAGTCACTTGACATTGAAAAGAATCTTATTTATAAAATTGGTCGCTCACTGACTGATTGATATATCAACGCAGAGACGAAACTGCTGAACGTAGAAACTTGCAATTTTGCAGAGGTTCTGTATATAGCGTAATTGCGTACTAAGTAAAGTTAATAAACAATAATTACTTTTGTTGCAATGGATCTTGGTCCTATTGAAGCCGTAGACGGAGTGCACGGCGACGTGGAAGCCGGCGCGGAAGTAGGAGATGTGGTGCAGCCAACGGAAGAAGTAGGGCGTATCTGATAGTGCCAGGCAGAACCCGAACACAGAGAATAGGCACGCCACCACCGGGCCCACGAATACTGCTATCTGTGGATAACAATAAAAAACAAATAAGTTAGGACGTTGCTGGACACAAGACCGCTAACATAACAGTTTTATTTTGGTCGCGTTTTTAATTGTTTTGCACTGTATTTTATTAATAGTAATTTTCCTATATCTGTGTATTTTCCTTATATCGTATCTAGGTACAGGAAAATAGCTCTTTGGCAGGTGTTGATTTATTTTTTTGTTTTTTTATTTTATGTTTGCTATAGCAGTTATAACAATAAAACTTCTTTTTTGTCTCGTCGGGTGTCCGCTTAAGTATTAATGAAGAATATTGCTCATACAAAAGTATAAGGTATTTAAAGAGTGGCTAATAAAATAGTCAATAAAATATTTCGTCATTATCTATCGGTTATCGGTGAAATTGATCACAGTTTACGAATTGATTTAAAATTTTAGCTTCACCTTGACGATCCTTGGGAGTCTCGGAATAAAAATACACTAACTTTGTAGAACTAACAACCATAGAAATCGTTATCACAATCACAATCGGTCACATTTTCTCACTCACTTTAGTAGGCGTTGTGGATCCTATGAAATATCCCCACGCTTGAGCACACAAGGACGTGGCCACAATGGTCGCCAGGAACAGCGTGGCTCGTGTGGGTTCCAGAGGGTTGTCGGTCAGCCAGTACGACAGGACCACGTACGATACACACGATATCATCTGAAAATGTAAATACAAATTAGTACTTACACCAGAGAGATGCAATTAGACTTCAGTGGCTTGGACGGGCATGTGGCGAGAATGGGAATGGATCATGTCGTGTAGAGAATAAGTACTTAAGTATAGCCCAGGCTAAACAATATAGATAAAAACAAATTTTACTATATCTATACCGATTTTAAATCCAAAAATGTAATTTTAAAATAAATCATACCTGAAAAGGTAGTTCCACTGCCAGAATCGAGACTATATACGGGCCCAAGGAATACCATTTATTGAAATATTCCCCTTTTAAGATATCCATTTCTAGCGGAACTGAAAGAAAAATAAAGTTATATAAAACAAAAGTATAACAAATGAGTTTGTTAAAGTTAAAAAAAAACGAGTTTTTTTTAAGTTAAAAAGAAAACAGATTACTCCAATGATATTTTCTTCTAAATTTATCCCTAAACAAAAAACAACTAAATCAATCAAGCATATCGCAGTTATTTTCGAAAACAACATCGGTAAATACAAGTTACTTATACTAAATAAAATACTATTTGCATACAAAATAAGCATCACTCATTTCAAAGAATCATACATAATATCGACATATGTATAGAATACGATAGAATGCTAAAATCATTACGTAAGAACAACATACATAATACGATATTGAAAACACGCGTAGTTCTATCGATATACGATTACAAAACAACTAACAAAGGTCAACTGATTATGTAGAAAGGGAATTTTCTAACGATAATTGACTCGTTAGGCGCAAAAATACTTAGTAAGTAATGTCTCATAGACTTCGCTTTTACGTAATGTATTTCTTAGTAGGTAAATAGGACGAGAAATGCATCTATGAGATTCTCCCATCAATGTAAAAAAGCAGCTTACCTAGTTTTAACATTGAAGCGATTGATATCGAAATTAGATATTAGAACCTAGATCGTTAAATAAAAGTTCGGCAAACTTAATTTCGCGGTGAAATTGTATTTTTAGATTATTTTTACAATTTTTAAAATTTTCATGCCAAATTGCTACTCGATACATATATTTATCGCATACGATAAAGTACTATGCGTGAGTTCGATCACTATATTTTTCTAAAGACAACTTTAAGTAGGTAAACACTTCTAAAACAATATTAAAATTTCCGAAAATTTGAATTTTACTTGACATAATTTTAAGGAAACTGGTAATGAGAATAAGTCAACATTATCTTAATTTGTCTAACCCTAATTAGATTAACAATATTGGTTTAACCTAAACTACGTAGTACTTATATTAATTTTGTGCCGACAGGACAAATATCTGATGTTCATTTGTTCAAAATCTAATATATATAAAAGAACAAGGGTGTTTGATAAATCAACGCCCAGCCTAAACCATAAAAGCTATAAACTTGAAATTTGGACCGAAGTTTTATGTTAATACGTAGTGCTCAGATAAGAAAGGATTTTTCAAAATTAGTCCTCTAAGGGGGTTAAAATTGAGGGCAAAGTTTGTATGAAAAAAAATTAAAATCTTCACTGATTTACTTGAAACTTGGCAAGAATGCTTCTCAACAAAAATAACCAATGGCGTGTTTCAGCGTTTTTTGAAATTCAACCTCTAAAGGGGTAAAAAAGGGGAACTAAACTAATTTATCATCACAAAACCGAAACTATAAAAGCTATAAACGTGAAATTTGGTTAGTGTCTTCATTATACAATATACTGCCCACATAAGAAAGGGTTGTTCACAATTTCAACCCTACAGTCCAAAAAAGGGGTGAATTTGCGTACCTTTAGACAAATCCCATTTGAAATTTCGCCAGTCACAAGTAATGCATGTTGGCCTATTGGTAGAGGCCGCGGATTATTTTTTTAAGTACAGGGTTCGAATCCAGCCAGATGTGACTTTTTTTTCCAATTTTTTTGCGTTTTTTATTAGTTTTTTATATTTTTATATATTTTAATATTTTTTATATATATATTTTTTTTATTTTTATTTTTGAATTCTATATTTTTTTAAATATTTTAGTAAAGAAATATTTCAAAAAAGTAGCTGGAAGTAGCTGGATCGAATCCTGCCACTAACAATAATTTTCTGTTTTCGTTTTTGATTTGTTTTCTAGAATTAATTTCTTACTTTTTTTTTAATTTTGAAAATAAACTAATAAATTCATTTGCAAATTTATTTCCGGTCATCTACTGATTGTGCCAAGCAAAATAATATCCAATAGATGGCGTTGATAAAATGAGAAATGTAAGCTGAAATTATTTCTCAATATTTTCAATAGATGGCGCTGCGCAATTTTGGTGATTTCTACTTCGCGCTTAGGGGTCGTGGGATAATAATAAAACAGTAAAGATATTTTGTCTGTACAGTAAATTTAGTATTTTTGACTGAAATGGATAGAGGGACACTTAAAAAGAAAAACAGAAAGCAAAAACATTTTTTTGGAATTTTTTGTCTGTCTGTCTGTCCATCTGTATATGTATGTACGCGTTTCACGCAATATCTGCTGGACGGATTTGATAGAACTTTTTTTATTAACATATAGGCTATAAGTGATTTTGAAAACTGGAACACCTGATGAAGAACCTTAACAGAACAGCTAAACTATAAGAAATATGGAAATGGTACCTTTGGAAAAGTTTATCAATCTGACGAGCATTTTATGTTGACGTATAGAAATCGAAGATCAGGATCATCTGATGAAGAATTCCAAGGGACCAGCTACACTATTACATATGTATATGGAAATGGCGCCTTAGCAAAAGTCGTTTAACCTGATGAGCATTTTCTGCTGAAGTATAAAAATTTAAGTTTATGCAACATCTGATGAAGAACTCCAAGAGACCAGCTACTCTATAAAACATGGAAATG
This sequence comes from Ephestia elutella, assembly GCA_018467065.1. NCBI lineage: Eukaryota > Metazoa > Arthropoda > Insecta > Lepidoptera > Pyralidae > Ephestia > Ephestia elutella. The sequence goes on from CM031575.1 coordinate 5,399,688, forward strand.
GGCCCTTAGCAAAAGTCGTTCAACCTGATGAGCATTTTCTACTGACGTATAAATAGACAGGACACGGGATAGGATAAAGAGGGACTCTGGGTGGTAGTGGTGGTACACGGGAAATTGTAGATAACGAGCAGACGAAGATCGTTTATTGAATGAAATATCACTTTTGATTCATTTTAACACCGCGACTGTACTACGAGTACCTTATATATTCCCGCGGGACACGGGATAACCAACTAGCTGAAATTTTGAGTACTGGAGTTTAGGTTACTACAGTTTGGAACACAAAAAGATTTTTCATCTAAGGAAACTCACGCGGGCGAAGCCGCGGGCAGCAGCTAGTACTAATATAAAATAACTTGTGTATTTAAATTTCCTATTTTTGTACTAACTTGAAAAATATTACTCTTCTTTTTTTCTGTAATTTAATTTAGGTACCAACAAAATTACCAATTCAATTATTATTTTTAATTTTTTAGCCATCATCTTACCAACCCTCATTAGATCTTAGGGAGGGGGGTGCCTGAAAATCGGCGTGGTCTCCAACTCATAGTTGGGGACATCACAAGTGAGGCATTCCTATAAGGCGTATTGTTGAGCACGCAACAGTTAAGGTACAAGTAGTCGAAGAACCTAAGGATACTTACAAGACAAGGTGATGGCATCTTCCCCGTATAGACTACAAGCAGCATGGACCCGTACAGGTACACATAGTTGCCGAGCACGCTGCTAGCCTCGCTCTCCACTCTGAGGTACAAGTAGTCGAAGAACCTAAGGATAAATATACTTACAAGACAAGGTGACCGACATCTTCCCCGTATAGACTACAAGCAGCATGGACCCGTACAGGTACACATAGTTGCCGAGCACGCTGCTAGCCTCGCTCCCCACTCCGAGGTACAAGTAGCCGAAGAACCTAAGGATAAATATACTTACAAGACAAGGTGACTGACATCTTCCCCGTATAGACTACAAGCGGTAACCTATCACAAACTAGATTTGTTTTTCTTCGATTTTTATTTGTTCGAAAACGGTACAACGAAGTTTTAAATGCCAAATGGGTTCTTTACCATATTTTCTGCTTATATAAATTCAATAAATATATTTTTCGTCTTCTATAAAAACTTTCGACCGAAAATCAAAATATGTAATTTTTATTTGAAAATTTATTTGGTAACAAGAATTTTATTTTCTAGAAGTATTAATGATAGAAATAACTTCTTCCAAATTATTATTTACACAGATTTTCAATAACTTTTATTTTATTAACAGTAATTTTGTACACGCAGAATTAATATATTATAATAAATAACACTTATTTAAGTAACAATAATATAAGTAACAATAATTTTATTTTCTAGAACTGTTAACAATAGAGGTAACTTCTTCTAAATTATTATTTATACAGATTTTAAATAACTTCAATTTTATAAATTATTTTGCTCCATTTATTTTACCAGGCTAAATGATTTACTTTAGAAGATTAACACTATGTATTTAAACATTACGTTTTTGGATAATTCTATATCACATTTGAATCTTGTGACAGAGCGCTATAGGTAGATTCAGGTTGCGGCGGGGTGGCCCTTGGGCCACCCCAAGCCGCACAACATGAATACACACAAACACAAATGTGTTTAAACCTACTTATTAAAACAAAAACCTTGTGACAGAGCGCTATAGGTAGGTTTAGGTTGCGGCGGGGTGGCCCTTGGGCCACCCCAAGCCGCACAACATGACAAACACACAAATAGAACATAACTACAAAGTATATACTCTGTATATATAAACATTTTGGATCTCAAAATTATGATTTAAATTATTTGGTATTTGTCATGTTGTATTTTAATAATAGGGAAAATAATTTTTAGGTTAAATAATTATTTTCTTTATGAAACATAGAGAAATAGTATCATCGGTTTAACGTTAGGTTGCAATACAAAGCATATACCTTTCAAAAATATAACAATAGAAAATCGGAATTTCAACCAGATGGAATAAGAGATTTCGGTCAAATGAAAATATTGAAAATAAAAAAATTACGAAACGTTTTTGGTATTTTCAAATTCGTAACTAAAGAATTCTAGTTTGTGATAGGTAACCCTACAAGCAGCATGGACCCGTACAGGTACACATAGTTGCCGAGCACGCTGCTAGCCTCGCTCTCCACTCCGAGGTACAAGTAGCCGAAGAACCTAAGGATAAATATACTTACAAGACAAGGTGACCGACATCTTCCCCGTATAGACTACAAGCAGCATAGATCCGTACAGGTACACATAGTTGCCGAGCACGCTGCTAGCCTCGCTCCCCACTCCGAGGTACAAGTAGCCGAAGATGAGAGCGATCACCACGTGTGCGGCCACCCTTAGCATGAATAAGGTCTGGAAGGAAAAAAATATTCAGAAAAAAAAACCAAGTATAAAACTTCAAACTATATAACTAAAAGAACGCTTTTGTATGTAATGTTGAATATTTCTTTTCCTATTGTTTGAATGCGAGTTTTATTTAAAGTTACGTTCAACGAAACAATATTATACGTAAAATAGTTTCAAGGATTAATTTATCTAATCACCGACAAGAGTATTATTTTATTTATCATATTTGTTTTCCATGAATTTAATCAAGTTCCTAGTTAAGGTTTTTTCAGCCTATTCTGTTTTTTGATATTTCTCTACACTATTATTGGTATCTTTTCGTATCCTGATACGTACGCCGTCGCCAAACCTAATAGCCGGACAGACCAGCCAGTTTGGCCGGACATTTGGGTAGAAAGACCAGACACCCTACATTATTGAGGATTTTGTCTCAGTATTAATAGGTACGACAAAAAAATTGTATGTAAAATCAAGCTTTTTGGTAATACCGACAGAGCACAGGGGGGCGGGCCACGCTCGGCGCTCACTCGTTTGCGAAATATAAAAAGCCTAACAAAAGCCGGACAGGCCGGACACCGTTTATTTCGGCCGGACACGCAATCAAAAAGCCTACCTATGTCCAGCTTTATCCGGACGCCTGGCAACCCTATACGCCCAATACGTTACGTACGTTGATAAAGCCACTGATAGAGCACATCACTGAGCATTCTCTTGTAATAGAACGTTGAGCGTTTTTGAATTTCGAAATACATAATTTACGATCATTCTAGTGAACAATCCAGTTGACGGCTTGTACAAGTGGTAAGTCGTACGGCTGAGTAACTCGTAAGATCATCTTAGTACTGTGCGAGTTACTGTTATACTACTTTCTATTCGGTAGATCGTCTCTCATGCCAACTCGCAAAGTCTAAATCATGCAAGGTGTTTTGCGTGCTCTCTTCGTTCTATATGAACATTTTAATTTATTTTTAATCGTACAAATTATGGCTTGAGAATCATGGTTCTCAGAAGATCAATTAAAATTAGCATACTTATTTAATATTGTACTCACATAATTTCTGGTAGTCATCAAATAGTTCCTATATAGTAATATCCACGTCTGTCGCAGAAGTCCAGATTGTCTGTACATAGTCTTAGATTGATTTCTTTGGTGTTTTGAGTCTGACAAAAGATGTTTCGCCTTCAGTTCGGACGATATCTCTGAAAAAGAGACATAAAATTTCAAAAAATATATTCGGTCTCCTATACTATTTTAAGATCTGTCATTTGGTGTTAGAGTTGTTGAACCGGCCAAAAGCTTCGGATACTGAATAATATCAAACACAAATTTTATGGAGATATTCCGAATGAGATTAGCCATTTACTACTGGTATTCAGATGTAGATGTTGATAACTGATCATTATGAAAACGTGACATCATAAATCAGATTTTTATGGGTGCTGTCATCGAAAGGTGCTATTAAGAAAAACCGAAGCTAATCGAATCGGTGCTTTGAAAGGAATACCTATGCATTCTACAAAATGACCTTTGAAATTTTATTCTCCTAAGTAAACAGGAAGATTAATCGAAAACTCTCAAAGAGTTTCCACTTACCCAACGGGCCGGGTAATGCCGGTATGGTGGGTATGGGCGGCTCCCAGCTTCCGTTGGCCAGCTGCTCTGGTTTGAACTGCTCCATAGTCCTGGCAGCATTGACGAGGTCCACCTCATACTCTCCTGAGGCTACTTCCATTACTAGAAAATATAATAAGTATTAGGTGCTTTTTTAGATTTTTATTCAAGATGCAGTAAGTACTAAAGGTACTCTAATTTCTATATTAAATAAGAGTACCTAAGTATTAGGTGGGCTATTAGAGAAATATGTAGTTATTTAAGCCAACTAAAAGAGAAGGCAGGCGTCGTCGTGTCGTATCAAGACATTAAATGTAAAGCCGAGAATTGAGAGGTGTGGCATGTACTCCACTGACAAGAGCACATGCAGCTCTTAAATAAAAAGAAGAAGAAGAAGTAGACGCCGGGCTCCTTCACGAAACATAAGGGGAATGGACAACATTTTAATTTGATGCCTCATTGAAAAATTTCAGTGAAAAGATCACATCAGTGAGTAAAGTATTTCCCAAGATATAACAAAAAACAATTCACATTTTCGAGATGTTTGTATGTACGATACCAAAACGAATATTCATGAAATCACACCGAATTTTTCGAAAAGTTAAATCCCTAACAAATTTACTCAGGAAGACTTATTCAGTAGGACTTTTTTTTTCAGGAGTCATGCTGAAAACTCGCAAAATGAGTTTAATTAAATGTGTTCTGTCATAATTTAATTAGAATTATTAGCCATGTCTTTGTATACTTTAATAAAATATCTAGTGACAGTTTAAACGATTTAATTAGTTATATACGGTACGTAAATACGCATATGGAATATGATTATAATATTAAGTATTCATTGTAGTTCAGTTAGCTGATACATATCTAAACTGATATCGTAAAGAATAATGATTTATTCGTATATTTAATACTTGATTTTTTATTTAAATAGATAACGATAACTCATATTTACCTAACACAAAAATTATACTGATGCTAAAAATTAAATAAAAAACAATTATGATAAAAACTAAATTACAAATAATAAATGTCTTAATTGTATCATTAAACTAAAAACCTATTAAATGGATTTAACATAATCTGAAGTCAAATTGCAACTTTTATACGAAAGTAGAGTACATACCTAATACGTATAGAGTTATATCCTCTGGCGTCATGTTGGCGTATAATATTATTCGTTTTATTGCCAATATGACGTCAAAGGAACTAGTTATAAGTTGAAACGCACTTTAATACCAGCGAATTCGCAATATATTTGGGAAGGTTGATGTGTCGTTGATTGTCCATAAGTATAAAACACGGTGAAGGATATAAATAGCATTATATTAATAGTATTCCATGCTGGTATGGGAGCAAAGAATGTGCCAGCTACTTCTCTACCAACGTAGATTGCAAAAGTCAATCAAGGGAAAGGAATTGTTCCACTCATATAGGGGATGATGGGTTTGCAACCTGTCACTAATATCTGAATCTCCATTTTACCAATAAGCCCACTTTTCGGCTAAGCGTGGCCTTCGAGTCTTACGACTCTGGCTCTGTCTACCACATCCTAACTAATATTATAAATGCTAAAGTGAGTTTGTTTGTTTATTTGTTTGTTTGTTACCTCTTCACGCTTTATCTACGGGAGCAATCTCCCTGAAATGTTGCATACACATCTATACGTACTGAGAAGGACATAGGATACTTTTCATCCTGGGATAAAGCACGGTTCCCGTGGGAAATTCACGCGAGCGAAAAAGCGATAAAAACAAGATTCTGTGTGTGTGTGAAAATCAGCTTTGTTCCTTTGAGACATACATTTTCATGCAGCAGCATGATAAAGATATAGCGTAATGTGCGAGTATTGTGTTATGTTGTATCGTTTTCCTACTCTGTTCAGAAACGAAGAACTTTAAGTAAAAAAAATATAAAATGACTCACAAAAATCAGCCGGGTTGTGGTACGGCGGACATCTTAGATCAGCGCTAGCTAACGCTGGTATCAGATGGGCCCTGGGTCCATTGTACAAAGTTCTCCCGTTCGCCAGGCAATACACTGAGTCGATCTTCTCGAACAAAAGGGCTGAAGGTTGGTGGATGGTGGCTACTAGGGTACGACCACCACGGGCGAGGCCGTTGAGTAGGGCGATGAGGGACGCTGAAGCCGAAGAGTCTAGACCTCTGCAAGTAAAGAAATATAACATGTAAGATAATAACAAAATTACCAGTGGTAAATATGCCCGTGGTTGAAAAACGCCACACCCAAAGACAAGTAGACTGCTTCTGGGTAAGCTCGCTACACCGTAGACCTCATCTCTGCTCTCGAGCAGATTGTGGTCAAGAGCAAACCCATCTTGTATAAAAAAAGTCGTGCATCATAAGTATGTAGACCAGTCCGAGTCACGTGTTTTAGTTTTATTTTGATCGACTTTTCGATTCTCGAGAAGGAAAACATAGCGAGGAAGCCCGAACTCCAATGACAATTGTGAAATTGTTTACATCCACAGAAATCGGAAAATTTTTAGAATTGTGTGTTTATACTGACATGTGTGGCTATGGCAATCAATTCCAAGAAGGTTCTATAGCTTCTCTTTTTAGGTTATGTCCTGAAGTTCCCAATCACCGAGGCACCCTCAACGAAATCAATAACGGAGTACAGAGATGATTTAGTTCAGTGACGTCACTGATATTTGAAAACATCAGTATCCACAGGCCATAATCCCTTTCCATTTAGACGAAAATAAATATTATTTGCGTTTTAAACGCTAGTCTCTACCTACCCCCACAGGAAAAGGCGTGATAATATGTGTAAGTATGTATCCTAACGAACTACGCTTCCCTATTTACTTCACAATAGTCAGGTTAAAAGGATAATATAATGATACGGGGAATATAGATGATAGTACAAAAATCTACAAATATGACGCTATTTGAATCTAGGACTTTCGACATTATTTATTTTTTGTGTGTTAATAAAGAATTCTTGTTGTTGTTACTCGGATCTTTCTCGAACCCTGTCGTTTGTTGTAATTATTCATAACAATTATCTCTATTGTTTCAACTTTCCAAGTAATAAATAATAACGTGTGAAACGATATTTTTTTTTCATTTATTTATTAAATACTAGCAGTTGCCCGCTGCTTCGCCCGCGTGTGTTTCGCTTAGATGATTTTTTTTTTTGTGTTAAAACTATTTGAGATGTTTTGAATCTTCGCTATTTATACGTCTACAGAAAATGATCGTCAGATTAATCAAGTTTTTCTAAAGCGCCATTTCCATAAATGTTATAGTGTAGCCGGTCTCTTGGAGTTATTCATCAGATGTTCCAGATCTTCAATTTTTATACGTCAGCAGAAAATGCTCGTCAGGTTGAACGACTTTTACTAAGGCGCCATTTCCATATATGTTATAGTGTAGCTGGTCTCTTGCAGTTCTTCATCAGATGTTCCAGATCTTCAATTTTTATACTTCAGCAAAAAATGCTCATCAGGTTGAATGACTTTTGTTAAGGCACCATTTCCATATTTCTTATAGTTTAACTGTTTTGTTTTGGTTCTTCCTCAGGTGTTCCAGTTTTCAAAATCAATTATAGCCTAAATGTTGCCCAGGCTTAATAGCTATACAACAAAAAAGTTTCATTCAAATCGGTTCAGCACTTTCGGAGATTAGCGTGATCATACATACAGACAGACAGACAAGAAATTCCAAAACAACATTTTTGCTTTCTATTATTCTTTTTAAGTGCCCTCTATCCATTTCAGTCAAAAATATTAAATGTACAGACATAATAATTTACTGTTTTATTATATGTATAGAAGAGGAAAAAGTATTTCAATAGTTATTGAAAAAACAATTTTTTTATAGCAATTGCTATAGAAATATATATTTATATTATGAAAATATACTAGAATTAATACAGGTAGAATAAAAACCTAAAAACTAATTAATATAAACTAAATTAACCTAAAATAAAAACTATAAGGAAACTAAGAATAAACTAAATAAAACTAAAATTAAATATTTACAAAAATGAAATAAAAAATTAATTTACTTTTTTCAACGACAACGCCGACTTTTTAATTACAAGTGATTACTTACGTAGTTGGCTCGTCAAGGAAAAGCAGCGACGGATCTGACAGTAACTCTAGTGCTACCGCCAGGCGTCTCCTCTGTCCTCCCGACAGGTCTCTACTGAGGGTCTGAGCTGAACCACTTAGGCCCAGTAAGGCTAGAATTTCATATACCTGTGGAAGAAGACATAACATTGTTAATGGTCTTTTTTGACTACTAGAGTTTGCCCGCGGCTTTGCCCGCGTGAATTTCTCATGGGAACAGTGCTTTTTCCCGGGATGAAAGGTACCCCATGTCCTTCTCCGTACTTCTAGCTATGTGTATGCGAAATTTCAGGAAGATTGGTTTAGTAGATAAAGCGTGAAGAGGTAACAAACAAACAAAATACAAACAAATTTATTTTCGCATTTTATTAGTTATGATAAAAATAGGGTTTTTTTTTATTTCGAATAAAATAATAAGAAATTCATAATTTTTTACTCAGACTCGGTAGTATGTGAATTGATTCTTTTCGACCCTAGTTTAACAATCTACTATTTAGACGGACAGATGATGGAATTATTTGGTAATTTGTGGAAATAAAAATGCGAGTTGAATTAAGTACGTGGCGAGTAAATAAGTATTTATTTTATACCTTGGTTACCATAATTGGTTATAAATAAATAATTATGTTCCGTTGTTTATTTATGCAACAAATAAATAAATGAGAAGTTTTTTACCTTCTGTATTTATTATAACGCTGCTGACTGAATCCCTAGAATCGATTTAAATTACATTAAAATACCTAATAAATAATGATACTTCTGTGAAAAGCTGCAATAATATAATCTGTGTTTCCCTCTATATTTATACTGTTGTAGTAAAGGACTTGAAGATTTATTACTGTTGTTTTGATTAAATCTTTATTATATGATCATCGTAAATAGGCATTGGTTATAGAACATCCCGTTTCATGACAATCAATAGAGCTGTGAAATATTAGAATTCTAAACATTATTTTATATCTTTTTGTAGTTAAATTAATAATAATATGTATATATTTTAATATGGCAAATCTTCATGTTGATTGTTTTGCAGTAGTTTTTAATAATGGTCTTGTTCCGTAAATAGGTATTTATGATAAAATCTAACAAAAATGTGGGTGGAAAAATGAATGAAAATTTATTCCAAGCGAGCGAGGAGAAAGTAAATAAATAAGGGAACACGGCGGAAATATATATAAATATTATTTTTTATAGCATACCATAGGTTTTTCTTTTAATATGAATTAAATAACAAATAACAATTTTGTCAAACCTATATAGACTACCGTGCTTTAACTAGTAGGTAATCAAACAGCAAATAACATCTGAAAGTGTGATTGCACACAGAATCCAAAATCCTGTCCCACATCAGCCATTATCACCATCTCATTTATCAACAATTACGACACTCACTTTCTCTTTCCGTTCGTGCGGCGAGAAGTCAGCCAGCTTGAGCGCTGCGGCAAGCGACATCGCTTCGTACACGGTGAGGTGCGCGCGCAGCTCGTCCTGCTGCCGGATGTAGCGCGCGCCGCCGCGCCCCGTCGATTGGGATGCGTATGCGCACACGCCGTTCACGGATATCTCTCCTTTGGCGCCGCGAGTCCTGTCAAAAATTAGATTATTAACACATGTTATGTATGTATGGAGAGACACTGTGGACTGTGGAGGTTGATCTGCGTGAGCTGGGAGCGGAGAACTGGTGAGCCAGCACCACGCAGAATAGAAGTCTATGGCACTCTCTCGTTTCGGAGGCCAAGATTTACTTTGGGGTCAATGAGCCAGCGGAGTAGTAGTAGTAGTAGCATATTTTACACAGATAGCTCTCCAAGATTGAAGCACCCGTTCACGCCTTTCAGGAATTGTATCATGGACCGAAGTAAAACAAATTCTTACAAGGTATACAGCTAAGATGTTGAGGAGCGTTGTCTTACCGGCCCCCGATGGCCCCATGATGGTAGTCAGCTCTCCAGGCTTAAAGCACACGTTGAAGCCTTTCAGGAATTATGTCATGGATCGAGGTTAAACAAATTCTTACAAGTATCCAGCTAAGATGTTGAGGAGCGTTGTCTTGCCGGCCCCCGACGGCCCCATGATGGCAGTCAGCTCTCCAGGCTTGAAGCACACGTTGAAGCCTTTCAGGAATTGTGTCATGGATCGAGGTTAAACAAATTCTTACAAGTATCCAGCTAAGATGTTGAGGAGCGTTGTCTTGCCGGCCCCCGACGGCCCCATGATGGCAGTCAGCTCTCCAGGCTTGAAGCACCCGTTCACGCCTTTCAGGATTTCACGACGTTCTGAAATAAAAAGATTTATTTTTTATTGTAGCCATCAGTACCGGTTTCATCAGTTTGGGAGCCCTAGACTTTGCCATTTTCGGGGCCCTTTTGACCATTCTGACATTTTACTGATATTACACTGCGAAAGTTTGTAGGTACGTTTGTTACCAAACGTCTCTATCGCTGAGCGTGTTCTGGTGAATTTTTATAACGGGTAAGATAAGTGGTATGGAACCTTAAGGCCATACCCAAGGCTAATCAGAGGGGGTGAGGGGCGGTACGTAAGCACTGCCTTAAAGCAGACGCAATAAGGTTACTTTTCGAATTTTCTATAATTTGTGTTTTTGCTAGCGAGTTTTCGTTAGGCGTTTTGGGTAATTATTTTAGAGGTTTTCTTTTAACTATGATAAAACACTAAATATATTTAAAAAAATAAGCCGGCATCGTTTTAAATAAAATTATTCTTTATTTAATTCTTTAAAAAAAATCTACTGTTATCGCTTTAATTACGGTGATTTTCGACGATAAAGGATAAAAAAAACAGGATTATGTATTATATTTTTTATCTAGACTTATTAATTTTATTTGTAATTTGATTCGGTATAATTCTAGTTTAGTATTTTCCTCTTTACGGGATATTTTTCCTGCTTCAGTACTTCTAACCTATGGTTCACACTTAACCCTTAAACACAGTACGTTTTCGGAAAATCCTGATTGGGTATAGCCTTAAAAGAGAGAATCGCAGTATTTTTTTATTACTAGAGTTTACACTCCTTCTTAAAACTACAAATATTTTTTTTTAATTTTAGCGATGGTCCAGTCAACTGGAAAATCCTAACTGTACTACGGACATGAAGCGTTATTTCCATCTTGTTCGGTAATAAAAAATAAAATAAAAATAAAATAAACTTCTTTTATTTCAGGCAGAACCCATAGTGTTAGTAACAAAGACAACTTATAACTGTGTTAGTATTTTATCTACATCAAAATTTGTTGATGGTGGTCTGTGACTAGTATTTAATTAAGGTATCTATCCATTACTGCAATTATACGAAGATATTTAGATAAAAATGAGTGAAAGAGTAAAAACAAGAAAAACGTGTATGCTGGGAAGCCACGTTTGTTTACGAAAAACAAGTAATTGCAACGTTATATAACGTAGATGTAAACAAGACCGCAAGTTCACTGCTGGGTTAACTAGACTGTATCATTGTAAGTAGGTATAATTTGTTGTGTTATAGCCAGGACCGGATGCACCATGTTAGGGCCCCTAGAAGATCTTATTTTCTGGGCCCTTTTGACCTTCGATAACTTACTATATAGTGTTGCAGTCCGTCGATATTAACGAAAATATAACAAAACCTAGTTATAAAAATGTCGCATTTGCTTGTTCGTCCCGATAATTGTCCAAATACCTGACTATACCTGAGTCTGACTGACTTTATAGCAGCTATAGTTGAAGTCCTTGAAGTGGCTTAGTTCTGGCGAAACACAATCTGAACCTTGTCTGGTTATCGATTAGGTACCATCGCCACTAAAAGAACAATAATAATTTAAACATGATGAACATTTTTATTTTCTTAGTTTATAGGGGCCCTCGCCAATAATAATTCACGGACAATCCGGCCCTGATACGACTCATTTGTTAAGTTCTTGTCTATAATAATTGCCGGTCAAAGTCATTCACGTAATAACTTTCATTCCGTGTATCTTGCTGTTTCATAATCGTTCTAGATTTATTGATAGTGGGTATTGCTTGGATTTTGCGTGTTAGATGAGACAGTAATGACTGAGTTATCATCGTTCCGCGATAAATAAAGGTGTTATGTCTGACCTCGGTGAACCTTGGGATAAGAAAGAGGTATCGTATTAAACTATAAATTAAAAATAAATGAAAATATAAACGTTACAGGAAATGTATGAAACTTAGAAATCGCAAGCAATTTTGGAGCAATAAAAATATCAAACGAATGAATTCTGTGAGAAAAATAAGTAAAACACTTTCCTTTTGCAAATAATGCTACGAAACAAGGTTAAAAAAATCTAAAATAAAAAAAAATCTATAAAAAAAAATTTACCTTGTAATTTATCTTGGCCTAAAACATTTTGCAACTATAAAGAATCTGAATCGAAATCTGCGCTGACGTACGGACGGACAGGTATGGCGAAATATACCTGAGGGTGTTATGTTTACTATATAATATATGTATAGAACTTTAAAATATCCAACAATCTTTCCAAACAGCACTTAAAAATGTGTTTTACCTTGCTTAAAAGACCAATTAAAAATAACAGCTACGTTTATGTCCGAATGAGTCTCTATTTTTCATTAAAGTAGGCATATTATCTCATTAATATATCTCCTTAAAATATACTCGTACTTATAAGTCTTAATGTTTAAAATACTCATCTAACTCGACAACTAATTATGACTACATTAACTTGAAATATACCATGTCTACGCAAAAAATCAGATTAGGTGTGAGACATTAAAAATAGATTTCATTGCACAGTATTTTTTTTTTATTTATTTAAACTTTATTGTATAGTATAAACAAGGTGGACTTATTGCTAAAAGCATTGTCTGGCAGTCAATGCATGGTTGTGTGAATAAATCCTATTATACAAATTATTTATTTATTTAAAACTTTATTAAACCAAAATAATATAATGGTATAAAAGGCGGTCTTAATGCTAACAGCATTAATTAATTAATTATGATTAATTATTTCCGTGGCTTCCAACCCTTCTAACGTATCAAAATGCCTTTCCCGTGACAAAAATGATAGAATGATCAAGTTAATGACCGATATCACCCAAAAAAAAACAAGTCCGGAAATTTGACGACCGAAATAAAGTAATTATAAAATACATTTCCTCGTTTATCTGTTTGGAGATAAAAGTGAGATTCAACTATGTATTTATATAATTTCCAGATAAAATTGACCTTCTTCATCGAATCCCATCTTAGGGAGGACAGGTTAATCCATGCCCGACTGTACCTATTTTATTTTCTTAAGGTCAAAGACATTTTAAGGGTTCCGTACCTAAAAGGCAAAAACGGAACCCTTATAAGATCACTTTGTTGACCGTCTGTCTGTCGAACTATTTTTTCTCAGGAACGCTTAAAGGTATCAAGTTGAAATTAATATCGAATCACCGAATACTCCGAGTATTCGATATTAATTCCACAGACTCTTTTAGCAAATAAAAATTAAAATTGTACGTCAATGCGATCAGGAGATATTACCGCAAATGTTGCGATTTTTTGCATATTTTGCAATTTCAGACAGCAATCAAATTTTATGGGGTACTTCCCGTTTGCCTAAAATTATGTAATTTGGCAAAAAGCAATGTCTAACAGTACTTGTACAGAAATAAATCTGAAAGTTGTAAATATGTTGTTGGAAGTCTAGAAAAAAGTGTTACAAACTTATTTTCGCGCTCGATGCAGTATGTATCCTAGGGATCGAACTGCAAAGAAAAACACTTTGTTTTTGAAACTAGTTGGACTTTTAGTTAGATCTATAATGTGAGATGCTTTGCGTGTACGGAACCCTCGGTGATCGAGTTTGACTCGCACTTGGCCGGTTTTTTTTAAATAGGCTGTTAGTATCTACCAACAATGTTATGGACAATTAAAATATTTGAATTTTGATATCTGTGAGCTAAAATCAGTATAATAAGAACTTCACTATTTTTGCCCCACATCCAACAACGTCCATAAAAGTGAGTAAATGCATGATTAGACGAAATACTAGCAGCGATATGCGTAACCTTACTAGATAAGACTTTAATGGGTAAGTTAATTTGTAGTTTGACCTTTGTTCATGAGAATTTTACTGAATTATATTTAAATCTATACATATAACAAAACAGTAAAAATATTTTGTCTGTACATTTAGTATTTTTGACTAAAATGGATAGAGGGACACTTAAAAAGAACAATAGAAAGCAAAAAAAAAATTTTGGAATTTCTTGTCTGTTTGTCTGTCTGTCTGTCTGTCTGTATGTATGTACGCGTTTCACGCAAAAACTACTAGATGGATTTGAATGAAACTTTTTTTGTTGTATAGCTATTAAGCCTGGGCAACATATAGCCTATAATTCATTTTGTAAACTGGAACACCTGATGAAGAACCATAACAGCTAAACTATAAGAAATATGGAAATGGTGCCTTAATAAAAGTCGTTCAACCTGATGAGCATTTTCTGCTGACGTACAAAAATTGAAGATCTGGAACATCTGCTTAAAAACTGTAAGAGTCCAGCTACACTATAACATATATGGAAATGGCGCCTTAGTAAATCTTGGTGAATCTGATGAGCATTTTCTGTAGACGTATAAAAATCGAAGATTGGAACACAGGAAACAGTTTGGAACACAAAAAGACTTTTCATCTAAGCCAAAATCATGCGGGCGAAGCCGCGGGCAACAGCTAGTTATATAATATAATATATACAGGTGTTTGGGTAAACACCTGCATCCTCTCTAGGGGTGAAAGTACTCGTGAATATGAGCAACTTTTTGTATTGGACCGACTCTGAAATCTCAAAAAAAAAACAGCTGTTCCATACATTTTGGGCGAGTAGGTATTGTAAAATGTATGGAACAGCTGATTTTTTTTTGAGATTTCAGAGTCGGTCCCATTTAAAAGTTGCTCATATTCATGAGTACCTACATTCACCCCTAAAGAGGTTGCGGGTGTTTAGTGTTTACCCAAACACTCTGTATATTAGCCAACTTAATAATGATTCGTGCCTAGTATACAATACACGGGCAAACGGTAGAGTACTAGCAAATTCAGAATGAAAACGTACGTGTTGTATGTTTCTGAACAGTACATTAATATATAACACTATTTAAAATGTTAGTTAGAAATAACAACTTGCTTGTTCTTTCAAACAATGCATACATAAATATGTAACTTTCTAACATTTTTTTCGATTAGAATTCACAGGTAACTTCATAGATTATGTAATTTTAACCTTGGGTTTCTGCAATTAGTATTACCTATAAAAAACGTCAAACTACGGTTATGTAATGTCGACCATGCAATACGATAAAATATCATCAATTCATGTTAAATTTATCGCTAGCCAATAATGTTTTATATAAGTTTATGGTCTTTATTTATAAACTAACATTAGCTTTTTATTATCTAAATGGTCATATGATTCCAAATGGGATTTATTTCAGTCTAATACCACTGGTATTACTTTGAATTTTTAATTATTTTCTATTCCGAACCAATACCATTCTTTAAATTATTTAATTTTATGTCGAAACGAATACCAAAACTTGAATTTGGTACATTCAGCTCAGTCTTCAAATCGCTTATCTATACATATAATAAAACAGTAAAAATATTAGTATTTTTGACTGAAATGGATAGAGGGACACTTAAAAAGAATAATAGAAAGAAAAAAACATTTTTTGGAATTTCTTGTCTGTCTGTCTGTATGTATGTACGCGTTTCACGCAAAAACTACTGGCCGGATTTGAGTGAAACTTTTTTTGTTGTATAGTTATTAAGCCTGGGCAACATATAGGCTATAATTGATTTTGAAAACTGGAACACCTGATGAAGAACCTTAACAGAACAGCTTAACTATAAGAGATATGGATATAGTACCTTTGCAAAAGTTTATCAATCTGATGAGCATTTTCTGTTGACGTATAAAAATCGAAGATCAGGATCATCTGATGAAGAATCCCAAGAGACCAGCTACTCCATAAAATAAATGGAAATGGGGCCTTAGCAAAATTCGTTCATCCTGGTGAGCATTTTCCACTGACGTAGTTATAAATATACAGGACACGGGATAGGACAAAGAGGGACTCCGGGTGGGAGTGGTGGTACACGGGAAATTGTAGATAACGAGCAGACGAAGATCGTTTATTGAATGAAATATTACTTTTGATTCATTTTAACACCGCGATTGTACTATGAGTACCTAACTAATATATTCCTGCGGGACACGGGATAAACAAATGGCTGAAATTTTGAGTACTGGAGTTTAGGATACTACAGTTTGGAACACAAAAAGATTTTTCATCTAAGCGAAACTCACGCGAGCGAAGCCGCAGGCAACAGCTAGTTTTGATTAATATATATTTTTTTTATTTTGTATCCACATACAAAGCATTTTTACTGGCTGTACGTTTGAACTTGTTTGGTATTGGTTTAAAAAGTGGTATCCGTTTGGAATACAAAATAATCAAAAATTCAAAGTGATTCCAGTGGTATTCGTTCGTGGTATTGGATCGGAATAAATCCCAAATGGAAAGAAAAAGCTAATTACTAAATTATGTCATTTGCTCCCGGTGAAGGAAAACCTCGTGAGTGTGTGAAAACAGATCTAGTCCATTAACTATGCCAAAAACGCCTTTGCGTATGTTTCGTTCCACGTAATGATTACATAGGAAATCAATTGTATGTTTATTTAAAGACTAGCCTGTGCCCGCGACTTCGTCCGCGCGTAATTTCTTCTTCTTCTCTCAGCCGAAAGACGTCCACTGCTGGACAAAGGCCTCCCCCAATGGGGGGTTTTGCCGTAATCGCCACGCTTGGCAGGCGGGTTGGCGATCGCAGTGTGATGGCATAGTACGCGGAAAGATGCTGCTGCCCATCCTCCGGTGTTTTAAATCCCTTAGTCGCCTCTTACGACACCCATGGGAAGAGATGGGTTGGTGCTATTCTAGGGCCACACCACAGGCCGCCGACTATTGTTTATATCTCCGGTTCTAAGCGGCGTATCAAGATAAAACCTACGCCAGATTTTAAGTCAGACCTTCAACAATACAACAGTGAAAACCGCATCAAATTTGATCCAGTAGTTTTTGCGTAATGCGCGTACAAACATACAGACAGAAAGACAGACAAAAAAAAATGTTTTGTTTCTATTGGACCTATACATACCCCTCGTAGTTTCTGTACAGACACAGACCAGTTGCAGTTTTATTAATGTATTGATTGATTGATGATTGATATTGATTTTGTGTTATATTTATAAATATGCATATAATAAAAAACGATCCAAGGCAAAAGACATTACGTCGGTTCTCATTACACACTCGGATCATGTATGTCGACTGAACAGTCGCATTATTCAATATCTTACTTGCAAATGTTGGCGGAAACGTGACCCCACACTATGCTTCGACAGATGATTATTGATTACTGATCCTGGATCACTTTAGCTATTATGGATCATGGATCGTATACCTGATATAGTATCACGTCTTTATCCCTTGATAGAGCCAAGAGTCGTGAGACTTGAAGGCCACGCTTAGCTGAATAGTAGCTTCTTGGTGGTATGAAGATTCAGATTATGAGACAGGATTATGAGCTAGAATTCTGTCACTCTCGCCTATGAGAAGGACCTCCAGTTTGTAACCCTTCCCTTGATTGACTTTTACAATCTGCGCAGGAAGAGAAGCAGTTAGCACATTCTATGCTTCTTCTTCGTTCCCAAACCAACATTAAAGTATTGGTCGCGTGATTAGCAGTCAGATTATGAAGTTTGAAAAATGATTGACATCTAATTTATTTATGGAGAAAAATAAATAAACTATTTATATTATTATTTTATTCTGACATAGAATTTTTTACATGGAATAAAATCAAAATTCGTAAAGTCCATTTATTTATAATAGTCCTATTATGTAAATAATCTGCACAGTACTTTTTATTGAAATTTGTTGAAAATAAATCAAATATTAGTTCAAACCTAAACATTCTAAAGTAAAACATTTATTAACCACGAAACTTATTTCCTAAAAAGGCTATTTTAATTTATATTGTTGTAAAATCATAAAAAAGACATGGTACGATTGTTTACATAATAGGACAATTATGAGTAAATGGACTTTATATACGAAAACTACTAGTAGACGTTCTTAGGCAATTATAATTCATGATTCTTCTTCATAAAACTGAGCGCTGCGATGCGCGAGCTTCTCGCGCTTGGCTGATTTTTCTAACTGTTTTCATTCATGTCGAATAAGTAATTTCGAGATAATTATACGGTAAAAAACATACCGCGTTATTATCACACAGGTACTGATAATTTTTATCAATGAAGGCTACAGGAAGGCGTCAATGAATGACAATTCGTAATCCATTTCATTCAAGGTGTTTAATTAAGTTTAATTGCAAGTTTAGGTGCTCATTGAGCTGGCTAGTGATTAAAAACTATGATCTGCAAAATAACGTTACCTAATAATCATTATTACTCATCTAACAATAAAATGATTATGTGATGTAAAATTTTTAAAGTGTTAAGTTAACTCTCTAAAACGAGGGTAAATTTTCTGTTGGCGAGCCATAATATAGGGCCATTTTTTTTTCGAGGGAGTTTTAGACATATATAAACATAGAAATATGTCCAAGGATAATAAACATTCTTTGATCGCTATTTATAGAGAAAAGTGATAAAATAAATAAATAAATATACACACAAATTGATGATTACATAATTTGTGATGAGAGCAAGTAAATATCTATTTTTTTATAGTTACTCTAAAAAAATATCCTCTTTCATATGAGAGTTCCCACTTGGTTGACCCTTGTTCCTGCCAGAGTCTCCTAAAGTCTTCTCTTGGCCATGTGATCGGAGGCTTGCTTTGAAGAACAAAAGTAGGACTTTTGTATCGGAGCCCAAAACATTATTTGAATCGCTAAGCCATCTGAGATATTAGGAAACAAAATCTAGGTCATATCGAATGTCCAAAGTCCACAAATATTTATAATACTGAAGATCTAGCAGCTGAAGTGGCAATTTGAAGTTATTCAGAGCGGATTGCTCGTCACAATCATGATTTATGTATTTAGGTAAGCTGCAACAGCACAAACGGAGTTGCATGCTTGCTAAACGCTAATGCACAGTTTCTATAAATTTTCGCCATACCTAAGTAGTTATTTGTGTCATACAGCTATATCATTACCATCCTCAGCTTTCTACTGTACACTGCCTGGTATAGGTTATCCTCTGTCGTAATTTCTTTTCTTTTTTTTTTTTAATTTTCTTCACTCATATACCAATAGGTATATCTAGGATCGGCCGGCGAAATATGTTAAACCACACAGAACTTTGAATAATAATGGTCATATCAATATATAACTAAAAATTATCATTTTTCGACCTTTGCTTACTGTTTGCTAAATTTAAAGATTTTAGGTCAAGGGGAGATTCGTAAGTTTAGATGTGTAGGTGTGAGAACGTCTTGACAAGTTTAATATTTATATTGATAACTATCTACGGTATGCTGTGATGGTGAATTTGGCACATCCTCTTCTTATGTATCTCATGTAAAATAGTAGGTACTTATGTAAGTCATCACGAAAGTGTAGGGAACTCTGGCAAAGACTTTTTGCTTAAAAGAATTCCCCGGCCTTCTACAATTAGGAAACAACTGTACTTTTAAGGAACTAATAAAACATTTTTTTTTATTAATCTGTGGCCGTTTTGCAGCTAACATTGGGTATCCGTTACAGTTTACAAACTGTAGTAGGTCACACTCCTTATTGACTATCCCTTACAGTTAACAACTTACTGTGGTAAGTCTTAAATTATTCGCAACTAAACAGCAAAACTATTATTTTTACTTTTTATTTAATTTTTTTTTTAAATCATCATAATTGGCACAAGCTTTATTGCCAAATGAATGGAAGTTCTTAGTTGGTAGATTACACTAAGTACACTATCAGATCATTCAAACCTACATGTCAAATTTCAACTGATTACAGAATCTGACTCCAACTTAGCTTCCAAGATTTGGCGCAAACTAATATCTACGTCAAATTCAATGTCTTATTTGATTGACATCTTACGTACATATTATTGTTTACCTAAAATGAATCATTTATGAGATTAGCTTAAAAATTGACCTATAACCTTATCTTCACGCGTCTCACGCGTTGTTAAGAACATTGGAATAAAGGTTTCTAGGAAACACATAAATATTCCTTTATCTCTTATCTCGTGTATCCGTGTCTAGAAATAATGAAACATAACAGTATTTACAATATTCTAAAAACCAGATAAGATGTGTTTACTATGATTAAGTAGGTACAATGTACACTATGTAAGTACAGTCAATTTGCATGTTACTCTACATGAATACTCGGAGGAGCTATTATCGGTCTGGGCACGTTACGCACGTCAACCACTTTCCAAATATATGTAGGTACGTACATAGGAGATATATATAGAAAAAAAACTATAACAAGTCTTTATAGGGCCAATAGAAGCCAAAGCCATTTTTTTTTTTGAATTTTTGTCTGTGTGTTTATACGCGCATCACGCAAAAACTACTAGACCAAATTTGATGCGGTTTTCAATGTTATATTGTTTAAGGTCTAACTTAAATACTGGCGTAGGTTTAATCTCGATACGTCGCTTAGAACCTGAGATATAAACAATAGTAAATTACGCGCGGATGAAGTCTCAGGCATAGGCTAGTTAGTAATAAGTGGTCAACGCGCGAAACGCGCCCAGGGGCCCTATTTTTAAAGGTGTGACATACCGCCGAAAACGGATAGACTATTATGTCGCACTCGTCCTATTATGTCACTAAAAACATAAAAGTCGTATTTTTGAAATCACTCGTCTAGCAATGTTGCCAGTTATATGAAAATAATGCGAGAAATAATTTCTGTTCCATTCCACGCAACGAAAACCAAATCGGTAACGAATCGTAAAAAAAATTGTCCGTAAATTTTCAATCAAAGTGAGCGTAAGCGACAGAACGCAAAAATGAAAATTCTAATAGACTCCATCTATATTTGTATCCGGATCTATGTCTATGTCATTCAAGATTTTGACGTAAAAATCGTTCGACTACGTTCATACGAAAATGAGTGGTCTAGACCATTCGTTGCGAATTATTCAACATAGACTATTCAAAAATACGGAATAATGGATATCGAATGAAAAATCATTCGGCTCACGCTTTTTTGGTGAGTCACACTTTTAAAAATAGGGCCCCAGGCCGATTACTAAGGCTCCGACCCTTATAAAGGACAGGTATGGGTACTTGACTGTACACTGTACTGTACATATACCTAATATTAAATTTAAATGACAATAACAATTAAACAACAGGTATGAGTGACGGAAGGCTGTTGATGATGATAGACAATTATTATAAGTAAAGATTGATTGATTAGCTGTGATGAGAGCAATGTTGAGAGTTGAATAATACATAATTATTTAGTTTTATGTTCTTCCGTCAAGACAATGGAGTTGTTGCATCGTATTTATATCACAGTTCATATTTAATAACTATGCTATTGAAATCAGAGCTATTTGAAATGGTGCTCTGAGATTATTATCAGAATTAGCTATTCTGACAATGGAGCTGAAAGGTAAAAATATATGCGAAAATTCGCAACATTTACGGTAGTGTCTACTGATCGCGTTTACGTATAATTCTGAATATTTTACTGATGAAAGAGACCCTAGACCAGAGTATTTTGATATGAATTTCAACTTGATACCTTTACTTTTCTTTTACTTTATTCGTGCGCAAGCGATCCTGCACAGCGATAGCAGATGACGCGACTGACAACACAAGCAACCTATGCTTTACAACCGATCTTTACTCCTTATAGGTATAGTGGTGTTGCATGCTTGTAACTATGAGCTGACGAGATTATTTCCGCACAGATGGGGTAATGCAACCGACCAGTCTTTTTAGGTTTATATTAGATCAGATAAGTCGAATTTGCAACGCCTAGACAAACCATGACATGGTTTTAGGCGCCATAGTGTATCATATTGTAATTGTTTTTTGTTTTTTGGCTAAATAAATAAAACAAAATAAATAAACAATAAGTGTTCCTGAGAAAAAAAAATGTTTGGCAGTCAGACGGAAAGACGGACAACAATTTTTGAGGTACGGATCCATAATAAGCCAAAGTTGGCAAGATTTGACGAAGACAGACGAAGTGACGTCGGGACAAGTCAAAGTATACTAAAGAATAGATAGTATACTAAAGAATAAAAAAATGTTTATTTAGTTGCTACAGACACACAAAATAGAAAAAAAGAAACAGCAAATCCTGAAATAAAAACATGTGCTGCAGCAACACAAAATGGCCATAGCGAGCTTTTGAAGTGTACTGATATAAATTTCTTAGTAAATAAGTTATTTCCTTTGTACTGAGTATATACTCCTATATTTTAATGCATATGTTGTAAACATAAATAAACATATGTTGTAAAAGAGCCTAGATTCTGTTTTTAATGGAAAATTGCCAAATCAGTTGAACAGTTTAGTACAACTTGAGGTTCTTTGGACCTCACGTTATAATAGCGCAATCTTGTGGGAAAAAAATTCTCAAACCCTTCATTGCAAAATGAGCTTTGATGACAGTTGAAGTAGTGTCACGTCAGAAGCATGAATTTTACTATTGCTTCATTTGGGCATAGGTAAATGGGCAGTATGGACACGGCAATTTTGAAATTTTCACACGAAGCCCATAATAATGTGATATATGTGGCGAATGATGTTGCAAACTGCATATTTAGCTACAAAATGTTTAAAAATACAAAGAAAAAATTCCTTGATTTATGCATCTCTCTCTCTCTCAGCCTAAAGACGTCCACTGCTGGACAAAGGCCTCCCCCAAGGATTTTATCCATGGGGGGGTTTTGCCGTAATCGCCACGCTTGGCAGGCGGGAGGTTGAAATCAGAGCTAGCTTTCATAGGTTGCTTGTGTTGTCAGTCGCGTCATCTGCTATCGCTGTGCAGGATCGCTTGCGCACAAATAAAGTAAAAGAAAAGTAAAGGTATCAAGTTGAAATTCATATCAAAATATGCATACTATTGTACAAATAAGGATTTTTTTTGCAGCTAGTTCAATTTGTGTGATTTACCTATATTTTATTTGTATTACCTATATGGAAATGTTCAGTGAACTTTTACCTATTACTTAATTTACCTGCCTTCAACAGGTTTATCTCTGTTAGTTAGCTCTATTCAACTCTTATCCTGGGAATAACCCCATTGAACAAAAATATTTGCCTGTAATCAATGCAAGTAAGTGAATCAATAAAATTTTAGAAAAAAAAAACATTTGATTAGGGATTTCAATTAATTTATTTCCATTTTTTGTTCCAATCCTTTTTCTTTTCTGCTGCTTTTTATATTTAGGAATAACCTAAACCAACGAGTATTGTATAAACACGATCTTCAAATTGGTATATTGATAAAAGAATGATGCGTTAAATCCTAAGTATAGAAAGTACTTTTTCATTAGAGAAATTTAAGCAAACACACATGGACTGAATCAACTGAATGGCGAAACATATAAATGCATGACTCAAACTCAACATCCAACTTTCTATTAATAGGTATAAAAGTATTTCATGTACCATGTCCCATGTACCAAATTTTATTGAAATTCTTCCAGTACTTTATGAGTGAAAAAGAAAGAAGTCAAAATAATTAGAACACAGACATCCAAATGATAACAAACATCAATTATCACAAATTTTCACGTTTATAATGGGTGTAAGTAGGACAATAATAAGCGGAACTCCTATTAATTTAATTTTCCCTCGACATTGAAAAATATCTTAGATACCTTGAAGGTTGCAACTCAATTTGGGTCAAAGATAATACAAGGTGAGTCTTTGGTGAATGGCTATCTTGCTATCTAGCATTTTAAATAGTCTTTTTTACTCAGGAAGTGTGGTGAAGCTGACCATTGTGTTTTGCGAATTTGGTGTACGAATTTGGTGGTTTTTGAGAATATGATATGCAGCGATGACGGAGGGGTGAATGTTTATAAATCACGCTTCATCTACTAGACGGATTTCGATAAAATTTGGTAAACGGGTAGAATAGAATCTGAAATAACTAGGCTACATTTATCCCGGATTCCCCACGGGATAAACCTTTGATAAACGGGATTCAATGAATGCAATTGTATGTTCCTTAGGCTGAGTTACACCACCTTTGCCTTTCTTTGACAGTAACCCCAACCGTACCGGTTAAGCAAAAAGACGAGTTATTGTAAATTCGTCCCTAGAGTTAATTCGGTACCTAAAAACTTTCTGTAAATTCGTCTCTAGTTGTTATTTTTACAGTAAATTCGGTACGTAAGGTTTTACGTACAGACAGCAACAAAAATATACCATCCAATATGATAAAAATCAAAGTAGGTATATTATTAAATATGAATTTACAACAACAGCTTCATAATTTCTCTTACGTCTATCATATTATTAAATCAGTCGGGTTACTTTTAATGCACATGTATCAAAACTATGACAATTTATTTTTATATAATACCTACAAACAAACTTTGATATAGTCAATTTGGTTGCGATGCATTTATGTTAATTGGCTTATGTCAATCAATCAGGATAATAAATCATCGTAGGTTTTCGATGAACACGGTATAGAATCGTTATAATTTTACATAGTAAGTTTTCGATGATCACGGTATAAAATCGTTATAATTTTACATGCTGCTCTGCAAAAAATTTGCTAGTTAATACTATATTGTGAGTTATCATTTTACTGCTAACTGTACATTTTACGAAAAATAAACTTGAGTGGCAGAGAATGGAAAATATACATTATTTAAAAATAATAATAGATCAGGGGACGAGAGGAAACCTTAAAAATTTGAGGGTGCGAATGGGCACAGGGTGCGAATTTCAGGGGACCAATGGGTACCGACCCAAATTTACCACAAAAATTTTATAATTTTTATCGAAGTACCGAATTTACTTTGAATGTATGGAATTTTAATTAGGTACCGAATTAACACTAGGGACGAATTTACAATAACCCAAAAAGACTTGCAACATTTGTTAAATAGTATACGTAAGCTAACAAAAACTTTTTCGGTGCAACCCAACCTTTTAATAAGCTAAAGATAAAAAAAAAACAAAATGTTAGAACTTGAAACTTATATAGTACATAGTTTTATTGAACATCCTGTCGATAATCATCAAAATTGGTAAATTAAGTACCACTACTTATTATTACCAAATACTAAATAAACTCTTTGTTATTGCGATTGCAATTGGCAAGAGATCTGCACCGT